>JAGFNQ010000264.1:686669-708238 GCA_024364735.1 Boesenbergia rotunda | reverse complement strand
CACTTAGTGTCAATTACGGATTTGCCCTTAGGTTTAGGTACTAACTCCCAGACTTGGTTTCTCTCAAATTGGGCTAGCTCTTCTTGCATGGCTAAGATCCAGTCAGGATCAGGTAGGGCTTCCTCAATAGTCTTAGGTTCAATCTTTGAAATCATGGCTATTTGACTAAGATTTCTATAGGAAGTTCTAGTTCTGACTCCTAAGATTGGATCACCTACAATTTGGTCAGTTGGGTGACTGAGTCTGGGTTTCTTGGTTTTTCTAGTACTTGGCTCAGCTTCAGGTCCAGCTGGTCCAATAGGTTCAATTCTGGGTTCATTAGTTGGTTCAACTGATTCAGAAGTTGGTTCAATTGTTAAGTCATTAAAGGGTTCAGTTAGGGTTTCAGAGTTATCTTCTTGATCAGTATTTGATGAAGCTAAGTTAGAATTATCAGATTTTGGATTAGTTTCTTCATCAAATATTAAGTTGGTTGTTTCTTCAATTTTCTTAGTTATTTTGTTGTAGACTCTATAAGCTCTACTTGTTGTAGAGTACCCTAAAAAGATACCTGGGTTTGACTTGGATTGGAATTTTCCAAGATAGTCTTTGGTATTAAGAATATGGACTTTGCATCCAAAGACTCTAAGATAGTGTAAGTTTGGAAGCCTATGGTAGTAAAGTTCATAGGGTGTTTTATTTAACCTTTTATTAAGCAGAATCCTATTTTGGATATAGCAAGTTGTGCTAATTGCTTCTGCCCAATAGTGGTTAGGTAGGTCAAATTCATTGAGCATAGCCCTAGCAGCTTCCTGTAGGGTTCTATTCTTCCTTTCTACTATGCCATTTTGTTGGGGGGTTCTGGGACACGAAAATTCGTGTTTATATCCATTTATTTTATAGAATTCTTCGAATCTCTGATTCTCGAATTCTCCCCCGTGGTCAGACCTAAGTCTTTTAATTTTGGTATCATTTTGATTTTCAATCAATTTACAAAAGTTGTTAAATAGGTTCAGGGTTTCATCTTTGGTCTTTAGAAACCTGACCCAGGTGAACCTAGAGTAGTCATCAATTATCACTAAGCAGTATCGATTTCCACTTAGTGACTTGGCTCCATGTGAATCAAGTAGGTCAAGGTGTAGGAGCTCAAGTGTCGTTTGGGTTTGATCAGATTGGATCAATTTGTGACTAGACTTGGTTTGTTTGCCTTGATTACAAGATTCACATATTAGGTTTTCATTTTTGATTTTGGGGATACCTTTGATTAAGCCAAGTTGGGTAATTTTTGAAATAGTTCTTAGATTGGTATGACCTAATCTCCTATGCCAGAGTTTTGATTGTTCTAACTGTGTTAACATGCATTTGGGTATAAGGGGAAGATTTATAGTGTATACATTGTTTTTCCTAGTGCCCTTAAGCATGATTTCTGAGTCTTGTGCATTTCTAATCAGGCAATTAGAATTGTTGAAAGTAACTAAATAACCAGAGTCACATAACTGACTTATGCTAAGTAAGTTAAAATTGAAGTTTTCCACCAATAGTACTTTCTTAATAATGAAATTGGATTTAAGTTCAATATTACCTGACCCAATTACCTTGAGTGTAGCATTGTTACCAAATGCCACTGAGCCCAGGTTTTTGAACTTGAGTTTGGTGAACTTCAATTTGTCCCCAGTCATATGTCTGGAGCACCCGCTATCTAACATCCATTGGTCCAAATCTTTATGTTCCTACACATAAAGAATTTTTGATGATTTGGATCCAATTTGAGTTAGGGATAGCTTAAATTGAGTTTCACTTCCTAGTCTGTCTCACCCCAGTCTAGGGTTTTCAAACACGTTAACCTTAAGGTTTTTGTGAGACAGGTTTGAGGGTAGAAATTAGTTTTGAAAAGGAATTTCAATTTATTTTCGAAAAAGTTCTTTATTTTTGAAAACAGATTTTTAAACAAATAAGTTTAGAAATTTTGAAAAATAGATTAAGTGATTTTCGAAAAAGAGATAGGTTTGAAAACAGATAAGAATCTATAATTATTTGAACTTTGAGTTAGA
Source organism: Boesenbergia rotunda (assembly GCA_024364735.1). NCBI lineage: Eukaryota > Viridiplantae > Streptophyta > Magnoliopsida > Zingiberales > Zingiberaceae > Boesenbergia > Boesenbergia rotunda. The sequence continues at coordinate 706,208 of JAGFNQ010000264.1, read as the reverse complement.
TTCGAATTTGACAAAAGATAATTTGAATTTGAATTTCAGAAATTGGCTTCCAGGTCTTGGCGAGGCACTAGGCCTTCTTTGGCCGTAGCCTATGGGATCATCCACCCTTTCCTTGACAAAGCCTTTTAATGAAATTTCATTTTCAAATTAAATTAAGTCATTTTCTGGTCTAACTAGCTTGGGTCTTGGATCGGTAGCTTCGGCTGGTTTCACCAGTCTAAAGAGACCAAGTAGACTTGATCTTATTAGAGTTGGTTTCCCCAACGTACTATCATCTCACCTCCTCCCAATACTATGTTTTCAAGTTTCAAGTAATTTAGTCCTTAAATCTAAGTATTCCTTAAATCTAAGCATGGCAATTTGCAAAAATTAAATAAACAAACAATCAATCAATTAAAAAATTATCTAATTATAAAAATTGTTTTGATTTTGGCTCCCCCTGGACTAAAGCCTCTGTATGGGTTAGGCAAGATGTGAATCTTGTCCTTGGGGATCCAAAATTGATTTGAACCAGTTGGTTTAGTCAGGCACAGTTTTGGCACCCATGCCTGAACCTCAGGTCTTGACTGGTTCAGTACAGCAAAGTAAGATCTTTGCCGAGATTTGGTTCTATAGCCAAGTCCGGATCGGTTTAGAACATACTTCTATTTTCCCAGAATCAGATCATGATTCTTGGAACTAGAAGTGAATCGTTCTAAAGCTGTTCTTAAGTCCTTAACTTGAGTTTTCAGGGAGGAATTCTCTGATTCAAGTTTTTCAACTTGATCAGGGGTTCCTTCCTGAAGTTTCTCAGTTAAGGATTTAGAATCAGCTCCCTCTTTCAGGAGTTTTACTTCCTGTCGGAGGGACTCGATTCGGAGTTTGGCTTTCGCCAAATCTCGGGATAGATAAGAAATAAGCGAATTCAATTGCAATTTTGAAAAACCCGTTACCCTTATTTCGCCGTCGTCGGAGAATGTTAGCTTGCCATCGTCCTGGTCTGAGTCTGAGTCAGTCTCGATTTGATCCGAAGCGGTCAGGGCTAGAAGATTGGACTGGGCTGCTTCTTCTTCTTCTTCTGAGGAAGACTCGTCCCAGGTTGCTTGGAGTGCCTTCTTCTTTCTGGTCTTTTTAGACTCCTTTAGACTTGGACATTCAGTCTTGTAGTGGCCCTTCTTCTTGCATTCGTAGCAGGTTACGTTGGGCTTGTGTTTGTCAGTTGCTGGTTCAGCTGGTTCATCCTTTCTTCGGTTTGTTCTCCGTGTGTTGGCTTGGTACTTCAACTTTTTGTAGTAGCTTCGAGCTAGCCTGACCAGTTCAGATTGATCTCCTTCTTGATCTTCTGTTTCTGAATCTGAGGTAGATTCAGGTTCAACTTGAGTTTTCTTCTTAGTCATTCTTCCTGTTTTCCCTGCAAAGAAAGCTATACTTTTCTCGGCCAAATTGCAGTTAGTCTGTTCATGCAGCTCAAGTTCAAAAAATAACTCATCTAACTTAATTTTTGAAAGATCCCTAGAGACCTTGTATGCATCTACCATAGATGCCCACAAGGTGGTCCTAGGGAATGCGTTTAGGGCATACCTTATAAGATCACGGTTTTGAACCTGGTGACCTATTGCGTGAAGACCGTTCATCAATTCCTGGATTCTGGCGTGGAGTTGGGCTGCTGTCTCGTTATCTGCCATTTTGATAGTGAAGAGCTTGTTCAGTAGCAGGTCTCGTTTGCTGATCCTCGTATCTGAAGTTCCTTCGTGGAGCTCGATCAGTTTAGCCCATAGCTCCTTGGCACTGTTGAATGGGCCTACGCGGTTCAGCTCCTCTTTTGTCAGTCCGCATTGGAGGGTCTGAGTTGCTTTGGCGTCAGCTTCAATCTTGCGTTTGAGGGCAGTGTCCCACTCTGAGTAGTTTTGTGGTACTCCTTCAGCATTTGTGGGAATCATCAGTCCAGACTGGATGATTATCCACATATCCACCTGAGTTTTCAGGTGGACCTCCATTCGACTTTTCCAGTAAGGAAAGTCTTCTCCACTGAAAAGTGGAGGTCTGGCGGTGCTAAAGCCTTCTTGGATGGCCATTCGTTCTGAAATTGCAAACAAAAGAAAAAAATATTCCAAGACTTGGTCTTGGATTAGTAGTGCAGGAAGAGTAAATAAAAACAAATTTCAAGGGGTGTTGCACCAACCTTGAAAGTAAAACTCGAACGAAATTTTTTTTTTTTTTGAATTGAGAGAGAAAACGAGAGAAATCCGAAAAAAAATTTTCAAACAGGTGGTTGCACCAAGTTTGAATTCCCCGCTCTGATACCACTTGTTGGATCGAGAGATGCGAGAGAGGGGGGGTGAATGTCGCAAATCGTTCGGATTTAAAAAGAGCGGGTGCACAGCGGAAATAAAAGAAAAATAGAACAATGCAAACACAGTCGGTTTACTTGGTTCGGAGCCTGGGTCGACTCCTACTCCAAGGCCCACGGTCGTTGACCATTTTCTGCGGGCAATTCTATAAGTTCGTAAAAGTTTACAAGAAAGATTATAACAAGAACAGTTTAGTAAACTTTAAATACAGCTCTTCGTTACCGACGTCCGGTGTAGATCGAAGTTTCGGAGCAGCGGGACGTCGTCAGCTCGAGTTGGAAGATTTCTGGAGCGTGTCACGGAAGCAGAAGAGCGCAGAAGTGTCGCAGCAATTGATGCTTTGAAGAAGGAGGTCGAGGGCCCTTTATATAGGGCCTGGGGGCGCCCTGGTCGATGGGGGCGCCCCCCCACGTGGCTTCCGATCCGGTGATCGCTTCGGTTAAGGCTGATCTCTTCATCTTCGGGATCAGCTTTGACCGGGGCGCCCCGAGCGCGCGGGGCGCCCGGGTTGACCGGTCAAAGCCTCATCCTTTGGCTTCGCGAGGGCAGCTGATAGTCGGCGTGGCACTGGGGGCGCCCGCGACACGCGGGGCGCCCGGAGCGCGCAGGGCGCCCGGAAGAACCGGGGCGCCCCGAAATGCTGCTGTCGGAGCTTTTTCTTGGTCTGCTGACTTGGGTTGACTCTGGGGGCGCCCGGAAACTTCGGGGCGCCCTGCCCAGCTACTGCCTCACTCCTTTGAGGCTCTCTGAGCTGCAGATACACAGTCCTTCGGTCCTGCATCCAGGGTTAGTCCAAAACAGCAAATATTATGTTAGTTTATACAGCCTTAGCTGTCTTGGTTCTGACTTTGGTCTCCAAAATGGAGCCCTAGGTCGAACCGACGCCTAATGTTCCCTCAAGGGGAACGCGTCCTCACCTACTCCTCTCGGGAGAATTTACCTGGTGCCAACCGGCTCCTCCAGTTGGACTTTTGCCCGGCAGTCCTTCGCTAGGTCTTGAGTTGCCAAGCTGCCCTTCGCTTGGTGCCTAGCAGCCCTTCGCTAGGTCTTTTCTTCTGGCAGCCCTTCGCCAGTGCCTAGCATTCCTTCGCTAGGGTTTGTCTATTCTGGCAGTCCTTCGCCAGAGCCTAGCAGTCCTTCGCTAGGGCTTTTCTTCTGTCTGGCAGTCCTTCGCCAGTGCCTAGCATTCCTTCGCTAGGGCTTTTCCTGTACACTCAAGAAACTTGTTAGACAACAACTAACCCTTAACTTTTGAACCCTTTTGTCAATATCAAAACACAGGTTTGACTTGGGTGCAATTTGCACCAACAAAGTCTACCCACAAATCAACCCAATCAGACTTAACCTAAGTCACACTTGAGCTCCTACACCTAGACCTATTTGATTCTCATGGAGCCAAGTCGCTAAGCGGGAATCGGTACTACTTAGTAGTTATCGATGATTATTCAAGATTTACCTGGGTTAGATTCTTAAAAACCAAAGATGAAACATTTGACTCCTTCAACAATTTGTGTAAAATGCTAGAAAATCAAAATGACACACAAATTAAAAGACATAGGAGTGACCACGAGGGAGAATTTGAAAATCAGAGATTTAATGAATTCTGTAAAATTAATGGGTATATCCATGAATTTTCATGCCCTAGAACCCCCCAACAAAATGGAGTAGTTGAGAGGAAAAATAGAATGCTTCAAGAAGCCGCTAGGACCATGCTCAACGAATATAACTTATCCAATCAATTTTGGGCAGAAGCGATAAACACAGCCTGTTACATTCAAAATAGGATTCTAATAAATAAAAGACAACAAAATCCCTTATGAAATTTATTACCACAGATTACCAAATTTGCATTATCTAAGAGTATTTGGGTGTAAAGTACACATTTTGAATACTAAGGATTACCTAGGAAAATTGCAAACAAAATCAATCCAGGAACTTTTATAAGATACTCAACAATAAGTAGGGCATATAGGGTCTATAATAAACAAACCCTTAAAATTGAAGAAACCACAAACTTAATATTCGATGAAGAAAATGTAACAAAACCTACTATCAACCTAAACAACCCACCAAGCCTAAATACTTTAAATCAAGATCAAGAAGAAATTGAACCGTTAATTGAACCATCAATTGAACCAACTACTGAGTCATCAAGTGAACCAATAGCTGAGCTAACCCAAGTAGTTGAACCGATTCCTGAACCAAACCTACCAACCGGACCTGAGGCTGAACCTAGTTCTAGGAAAACTAAGAAACCCAGACTAAATCATCCATCTGACCAAATCATGGGTGATCCAACCTTAGGGGTCAAAACAAGGTCTTCCTACAGAAATCTTAGTCAAATTGCACTAATTTCAAAAATAGAACCTAAGACTATAGAAGAAGCCCTACCTGACCCAGATTGGATCATTGAGATGCAAGATGAACTAACCTAATTTGAGAGAAACCAAGTCTAGGACTTAGTACCTAAACTAGAAGGTAAGTCAGTTATACACACTAAATGGGTATTTAGAAACAAGCTAAATGAGCAAGGTGAGATTATGAGAAACAAAGCCCGCTTAGTAGCTAAAGGTTTTAGTCAAGTTGAAGGGTTGGATTATGATGAAACTTATGCCCCCGTAGCTAGACTTGAATCAATCAAGATGCTACTATAATAAACAAACCCTTAAAATTGAAGAAACTACAAACTTAATATTCGATGAAGAAAATGTAACAAAACCTACTATCAACCTAAACAACCCACCAAGCCTAAATACTTTAAATCAAGATCAAGAAGAAATTGAACCATTAATTTGAACCATCAATTGAACCAACTACTGAGTGATCAAGTGAACCAATAGCTGAGCTAACCCAAGTAGTTGAACCGATTCCTGAACCAAACCTACCAACCGGACCTGAGGCTGAACCTAGTTCTAGGAAAACTAAGAAACCCAGACTAAATCATCCATCTGACCAAATCATGGGTGATCCAACCTTAGGGGTCAAAACAAGGTCTTCCTACAGAAATCTTAGTCAAATTGCACTAATTTCAAAAATAGAACCTAAGATTATAGAAGAAGCCCTACCTGACCCAGATTGGATCATTGCGATGCAAGAAGAACTAGCCTAATTTGAGAGAAACCAAGTCCAGGACTTAGTACCTAAACCAGAAGGTACGTCAGTTATACACACTAAATGGGTATTTAGAAACAAGCTAAATGTTCAAGGTGAGATTATGAGAAACAATGTCTGCTTAGTAGCTAAAGGTTTTAGTCAAGTTGAAGGGTTGGATTATGATGAAACTTATGCCCCCGTAGCTAGACTTGAATCAATCAGGATGTTACTATAATAAACAAACCCTTAAAATTGAAAAACCCACAAACTTAATATTCGATGAAGAAAATGTAACAAAACCTACTATCAACCTAAACAACCCACCAAGCCTAAATACTTCAAATCAAGATCAAGAAGAAATTGAATCATTAATTGAACCATCAATTGAACCAACTACTGAGTCATCAAGTGAACCAATAGCTGAGCCAACCCAAGTAGTTGAACCGATCCCTGAACCAAACCTACCAACCAGACCTGAGGTTAAACCTAGTTCTAGGAAAACTAAGAAACCCAGACTAAATCATCCATCTGACCAAATCTTGGGTGATCCAACCTTAGGGGTCTAAACAAGGTCTTCCTACAGAAATCTTAGTCAAATTGCACTATTTTCAAAAATAGAACCTAAGACTATAGAAGAAGCCCTACCTGACCCAGATTAGATCATTGCGATGCAAGAAGAACTAGCCTAATTTGAGAGAAACCAAGTCTAGGACTTAGTACCTAAACCAGAAGGTAAGTCAGGTATAGACACTAAATGGGTATTTAGAAACAAGCTAAATGATCAAGGTGAGATTATGAGAAACAAAGCTCGCTTAGTAGCTAAAGGTTTTAGTCAAGTTGAAGGGTTGGATTATGATGAAACTTATGCCCCCGTAGCTAGACTTGAATCAATCAGGATGTTACTAGCTTTTGCGACCCATAGAGGCTTTAAATTATACCAAATAGATGTCAAGTCTGCATTCCTTAATGAATTCATAAAAGAGGAAGTATATGTAGGGCAACCCCCAAGATTTGAGGACTTAGACAATCCCAAGCATGTGTTCAAACTTAGGAAAGCCCTTTATGGGTTAAAACAAGCACCTAGGGCATGATATGAAAGACTATCCACCTGCCTGATTTCTAAGGGATTTAACAAAGGTCAAATTGACTCAACCTTGTTTATTAAAACCTTAGAAAAAGATATTTTTATAACCCAAATATACGTAGATGATATAATTTTTGGGTCAACTAACACTAACTTTTTAAAAGATTTTGTTAAGATTATGGAAAGTGAATTTGAAATGAGCCAGTAGGTGAACTGACCTTTATCCTAGGTCTCCAAATAAAATAAACCAGGGATGGTAACTACATTCATCAGTCAAAATATGTAAAAGAATTAATCAAAAAATTCAAAATGGAAAACTCTAAGGATTTAGGTACTCCAATGGCCACAAATGCAAAAATAGACAATGACCCTGAAGGTAAGTCAGTTGATTTAAAACAATATAGAAGTATGATAGGTAGTTTACTATACCTAACTGCTAGTAGACCTGACATCCTGTTTGCAGTGGGAATGTGCGCGAGATACCAAACCTGTGCTAAGGAGTCTCGCCTAGCTGCTGTAAAAAGAATCCTTAGGTACATAAAGGGCACCCTAAATATAGGTATTTGGTATCATAGTGTTGGTGCAAGGTGCATCAATGATGTTCTCCTTTAAGTGTTTTAATGTTTGATAATAGACTTAAGTCAGTGATACATTGAACAAAGGAAGGGGAGCAAAGGAGGAGTAACGTAAGTGGAAGAAAAGTCCTAGTTAACCTAGGCACTAAGACCTGGTGAGTGAAGCTGGGCACTAAGACCTGCTCGGAAGGTGGACACTAAGTCCTGATTGAGGATTGGGCACTAAGTCCTGGTCAAGGACTAGGCAAGAAGACCTGGCCGAGGGTTGGGCACCGAAGTCTTGGTTCGGGGAATTGGGTACGAAGACCTGGCCGAGGGTTGGACACCTAAGTCCTGGACCTAGGGTTTGGGTACGAAGTCTTGGTCCGAGTGACTGAGCAACTTAGCTGAGCGATGACTAAGGACAGAAGTAGAGACGGGTCAGGGTTTGGGCGTCTCGAGGTCCGGAAGTATCGGAAGCTAAGCAAAAGTCCACCCGAATGACTGGGTGGAAACCGTCTCCTGAAAGGAGTAGGTGAAAGGCGCGTTCTCGGGGGTGGGAACTTGTGTCGGTTTGACCTAGGGTTTCATGGAAATTCGAAGTCCGAACCAAGCCCTTAAGGTTAAGAATGTGTGTATATTTGCTTTGTATTTTTGTATCTTGCAGGTACCTAGAATGGAAGACAAAGCAGGCAAATAACATACATTGGGGCTGGAAACCAGCCAAGCAGGGCGCCCGGAATGATGGGGGCGCCCCCAGTCAAAAGGAAAAACCAGTTTAGTTGGAAACCAGCCAAGCAGGGCGCCCAGGATGATGAGGGCGCCCCCAGTCAAGAGTAAAAAGCAGTCTTTTGTGTGATAAACAGAATAGGCTCCTATGAGGGCGCCCGGAAGGTCCAGGGTGCCCAAGTTGAAAGTTGTATTTGCTGTTTCGAGTTCGAAACACAGATAAGCATTCACGAGGGCGCCCAGAAGGTCTGGGGTGCCCTGGTCAGAGATTTTATCAGATGCGGCGAGGTCGGTGCAGGGATAAGGTTTGATCGAATTTTTAGGGGCGCCCCAACGTCCAAAGCGCCCCCAGGAGTGCTATAAAAGGGGCTTCGACCCCTCTGCTTCAGATACAACTGCTATGAGCTGTTCTAATCATTCTGACCGATGACAACGCGCTAAAGACGAGGCTCTATGACCGGGAGGCTCCAGGAGGAAGTGCGCGGCACTTCTGAGGTCCAGATCGGCCGGGCTTCAACTTTATTTTATTCGGTTTGCATTTAATATTCTGTACTTAATTTGTTATACTTTTGATTGTACTGTTACACTGTAAGACGGGTTTTCTCCGCCTTCGGAAATTCCGGAAAGGAGACCAATAGTGGACTCACGCCGAGTACATAGGCCTTGGACGTACTGACCCTGGGGGGTTGGGAACCAAGTAAAGAAATCCCGCTGTGTCCCTGTATTGCTTTTAATTTTATTTACTTTTCCGCTGTGCTACTAACACTCTAAGTCTAGAACGATCCAAAGTTTTACGAAAGTTTACCGAAAGATTTTCACGGTCGATATTCACCCCCCCCCTCTATCGACGGCACCGGTCCTACAAGTGGTATCAGAGCTGAGCCGCTCTTCACCAGACTAACCGCCGACGGAGCAACGACTCCAGGAGTTGAGGGGGAGCCCAGGGTGAATCAGGTACAATTTTTTTTAATGTCCTTTTTTAAGTTCCATATTATTTGTTTCACGTGCAGAGAGAGGGCACTATAAAAATCAGTGCCCTACTCGTAAGACTCGGTTTACATCACTGACGGCAAAGGGGGCACCAGCGCCAGGAGTCCGAAAAAACAAAGATCACGTACAATGCTTCAAGTGCGGAAAATACGGACACTACAAGAACAAATGTTCGACAAAGGTACGTAAAATTTACGTTCCGAAAAGTTTTAAAATTCTTGCACCGTCTTTAGATAATTTAGTTAATTTTTTTGATAAATTAGATTTACTGCATAGTAAAATTAATATTTTGCATGACAAATTAGAAAATGCAGATATGACTAAAATATCAAAAATTAATTATTTAATTTAGAACATTAATTTAGTAATTTCTAAAATAAATTATCATAACTCTAAATCTGATAATGTTAATCCTAATAATTTTATTTCTGATAATATTAATTCTAATAATTCTAATTCAGATAAATTTAATCCAAAGGATAAATCTGAATTCAAAAATCCTAGGGATAAATCAGAATTCAAAAATCCAAAGGATAATTCTAAATTTGAAAATCCTTTAGATAATTATTAATTTAAATTTGAAAATTCTGAAGATTATAAGAATAATTCTGAGAATCATAAGGATAATTCTGAAGATAGTTGAGATGATATCTCTTTAGATATTAATTTAATTATTTCCTTAGATAATCCTGGAAAATTAACTACTAGCCCACTTTAATCCACCTACTTTGAGGATATTGAAAGATCTAATCTTGAGGAGGAGATAGAATTTTCTAAGATCAAGGCCATAATTAATAAAAATCACAAACGTTCAAATAAATCAGAATTACTAGAGAAACTTGAAAAGAAAAAATAAGGATGAGTCAGAAATTTTTGAAATAATGAAAATGCTAAACCTAAATCCACAACTATTAATTAATCATTTCAACCTTAATTATTCAAATTCAAATTAATTAAAATAATTCAAATAAATCAAATAAATTCAAATTAAATTAAATTAAATTCAAATTCAAATTAAATTATATTCAAATAAAATTAAATTCAAATTCAAATTAAATTTAAATTAAATTAAATTTAAATTAAATTAAATTTAAATTAAATTAAATTCAAATTAAATTAAATTCAAATTCAGATTAAAATCAGATTAAATTAAATTCAAATTAAATTAAATTCAAATTCAAATTAATTTCAAATTAAATTAATTTCAAATTAAATTAAATTCAAATTAAATTAAATTCAAATTAAAGTAAATTAAATTAAATTAAATTAAATTCAAATTAAATTAAATTAAATTAAATTCAAATTAAATTAAATTAAATTAAATTTAAATTAAATTCAAATTCAATTCATTTCAAGTTAAATTAAATTCAAATTCAAATTAAATTAAATCAAATTAAATTCAAATTAAATTAAATTCAAATTAAATTAAATTCAAATTCTAATTAAATTAAATTCAAATTCAAATTCTAATTAAATTAATTCAAATTAAATTCAAATTAATTAAATCTTAATTATTCAAATTCAAATTAATTAAATCTTAATTATTCAAATTCAAATTAATTAAATCTTAATTATTCAAATTCAATTAATTAAATCTTAATCATTCAACTCAAATTAATTCAATTAAATCTTAATTAAGTCAATTAAATTCAACTAAATCCTAATTAAATCAATTAAATTCAAATTAAATATTAATTAATTTAAACTTAAATTAATTCAATCCAAATTAATTCAAACTTAAATTAATTCAATTAAATCTCAATTAATTAATTAATTTCTAGTTAACTTAAATAACTTCAATTAGTTCTTAATCCAACCAAATATTAAATAAACCCGAACTAAACTAAAATCTTACCCAAACTACAACAATTAATTAAATAAAATTAAATATGTCAAAGTGGGTTGACATATTCGCGGGTTCACACGACATGTATCAAATCGAGAATTTGATACATTTTTAGAAACTTAAATAAAATGATTTGAATTGTTTGACTCATGCATAATTGTCATGTCATGCATTTGCTACTTCTTTTAAATATATGACATGTCATTCATATTTAAATTTTATGCATATATTAGAACGACTATAGGAAAAAGGATAATTGAAACTTGATCAACCTAGTATTGGGTGGAGGTGAGATGATAGTACGTTAGGGAAGCCTTTTCTAATAAGGTCAAGTATACTCTACTTGGTCTGTTTAGACTGATGGAACTAGCCGAAGCTACCGATCCAAGATTCAAACTAGTTAGACCAAAATTTCTCAAAAAGTAATTTTGAAAATGAAATTTCTCTAAAAGGCTTTGTCAAGGAAAGGGTTGATGATCCAATAAGGCTACGGCCAAAGAAGGCCTTGTGCCTCGCCAAGACCTGGAAGCCAATTTTTGAAATTCAAATTCAATTTACTCTTTGTAAAATTTGAATCTAACATAAATTTTAATTAAATCTTAGATTTAATAATGAATTAAGGAAAATAATTCAAGCATCTCACAATACACCCATAAGGCAACCATGCTTGCTGTATTGGCACATTTAGAATGGGTGAGATGTTAAGGACTAATGAATTGATAAGCATGTTTTAAAATTGTTTTTCAAAATTGCTAGAATATTCTTACTAAAAATATATTTTCAAAATAGTGCTTCAACATAATAATGTTTGTATGGATTTCATGCTTGTTTGATTGCCAATAGAGTATATATTTTCAAAAATTATATCCTTTTGAAAATTGTTTGACTCACACAATTAGACACAAGCCTGTTAGGACAACACTAAAGTTCCTTAAGGCACTTAGATAGAGTCAAACGATGTTGGGTACAGGGGGAGTGTTTACGCACTGTTAAATTTTTTTTAAAAGACTTTTCGAAAACTGTGCCTTAATTTCTATCACATACGTTTTCAAAAAGACCTATACTTTAAAAAATTATCTTCTTTCCAAATTGTGATTTCAAAATCTATCTTCCTGAAAATTGGTGTTCATTTGATTTTGATAAACCCTAAAGACACAGAAGAAGGTCCACTTCATGATCTATAAGGACTCCTAGGATGTGTCAGATTTAGGGGGAGTCTGAGTCAAACTTCTGACAAGTTTTAAATTATTTATGTCAAAAATTATTAGATTATTCTTTTGATCTGAATCAAACCTTAAGACTCAGAGGAAGAGTAATTGTGGTCAACAAGCTTCCCAGGACTGAGTCAAGTTTAGGGGGAGATCAAATTAAAAGAATTATTTAATAACATGTTTTCATATCTTCAAAATCTTGCTAAAAATCTAAGTCTTTCAAAATACTATTCTTCTATTTGTCAGAATTTGTGTGACTTATGAAATTATTTTTGAAATAATGTTTACTTGGGTTGGAGAATTTCCAGGACACTTAGGAAATGTCCTTGTAGTCAACAAGGTTTCCTAGGATGGTGTCAGACTGAGAGATAAATCAAGTCAAGTAAAATATTGGGTCTTCAAAAATTCACACATTTTTCAAAATGTACTAGCATACATTTTCAAAAGTACTATCATTTTTTTATCAAAATTCTATTTTACAAATAATAATAATAATATTTACTTGAGTTTGAAAATTTTTCAGGACACTTAGGAAAATGTCCTTGTAGTTAACAAGGTTTCCTAGGATTGTGTCAGACTAGAAAAGAAACCAAGTCAAGTAAAATATTATGTTTTCAAAGTCTAATCTTTTTCAAAAGTACTTAATTTTGCAAAAATTCAATGTATTTTTCAAAAGTACTTAATTTTTCAAGAAAAAATATTTTTTTAAAAAGTACTTGCATTTTTTTATCATAATAATTTTTAAAGTACTTGTACTTTTCAAAGCGCATAGCATTTTTCAAAAAAAAAATACAATATATCATTCAAAATACAATGCTTTCAAAAATTTGTACTAAGTATTTTCAAAAAGAACCAAAGGTTTTCATTGTTGGTGCAAATATCTATTTTTGGTTTTTGTGATGTATGACAAAGGGGGAGAGGTGTGCTTAAGTTAGAAAAAAAATTTCTCCCAAAGATCAAAAATGTAGTTTCAAAACTTATATCATTTTTTGTTTTTTTTTCAAGAATAGTAAGTTAGTCTCTTCAGCCAATCTAACTTAAGATATTGTCAAACATCAAAAAGAGGGAGATTGTTGGTGCAAGGTGCATCAATGATGTTCTTCTTTAAGTGTTTTAATGTTTGACAATAGACTTAAGTCAGTGATACATTGAACAAAGGAAGGGGAGAAAAGGAGGAGTAACCTAAGTGGAAGAAAAGTCCTAGTTAACCTAGGCACTAAGACCTGGTGAGTGAAGCTGGGCACTAAGACCTGCTCGGAAGGTGGGCACTAAGTCCTGATTGAGGATTGGATACTAAGTCCTGGTCGAGGACTGGGCAAGAAGACCTGGCCGAGGGTTGGGCACCGAAGTACTGGTTGTGCAAAAATAATTTTGCAAAAATAAGTACTGGTTGTTCAAAGACATATTTTCCAAAAATAATTTTGATTGTGCACTTTGGAAAACTTTAAAAAAAATTTTGAGAACTTAAGTTTAAATACTTAGAAAAATTTTTGCAAACTTAAGTTTAAATACTTAAAAAAAAAATTTGCAAACTTAAGTTTAAATACTTAGAAAATTTGAAAACTTAAGTTTAAGTACTTAGAAAATTTGAAAGCTTAAGTTTAAGTACTTAGGAAAATTTTGAAAGCTTAAGTTTCAGTACTTAGGAAAATTTTGAAAGCTTAAGTTTCAGTACTTAGGAAAATTTTGAAAGCTTAAGTTTCAAGTACTTAGCAAAATTTTGAAAGCTTAAGTTTAAGTACTTAGCAAACTTTTGAAAACTTAAGTTTCAAGTACTTTAGGAAAATTTTTAAAAACTTTAGTTTCAAAACAAATGATAAAATTTTGATGAGTTTAAAAACAAACAAAAACAAAATTTTAATTTTGATGAGTTTCAAAACAAACAAAAACAAAATTTTAAAGTTTCTCTCTCCTTTCCTATCTCTCCCCCTTTGCCATATATCAAAAAAAAGTAAAGCAATATTGAAAAGATAAATTGTATAATTGCAGAAAGAAAATTGCTAAATTGCATAATTTGTTGTACTGAACCAATACAGGATATGAACTGAATCAAACCAATTTCAATTTTCTCTTTTAGGGTCCTGTGTAACCCAATTAGCTACTTACTAACTGTTATAAACAGTAGTTTTCGCTAGGGTTAGTCAAGTTAAGTGTTCTGTTCAAGTTAGATTTTCTAAACTTGACACTCAACTTGATTACTGTGTAAGTTGTATTTAGTGCCCCAATTACTGCAGATGCACTGACTTAAAGCATCTTAAATTAAGGCAAAGACCTAAGCATCTCAACCCATTCTAAGTTATCAATCAAAAGTACCCTAAGGTGCTTGTGAGATGCTGGCTTCTAAATCTATAGGTGCATGCAGTTCTAGGGTTAGGGCCTAGGCTAAGTCCATTTGCGAAAAAGCCCTAGTTTTGAAGGGGTAGTTTTTGAAAATAAAACTAAGTCGAGAAATTGATTTTAAAGTTTGAAAAAATTTCAAACTAAGTAAAAGTGATTTTGAAATAAAAACTATTTCAGAACTGATTTTAAAATGAGTTAAGCAAAAAAAAAAACAAAAGTAGAGTAACCCTAGTCTACCAAGCATAATCCTAACTGCCTTCTTAGTGAGCTGAACTCAGACTCAGGTAGGGGTTTAGTGAATATGTCAGCTAAGTTAGATTTGGAGTCTACATGCTTAAGGACTATTTCACCTCTTGCTACATGGTCTCTTACAAAGTGGTGTTTCACTTCTATGTGTTTAGTTCTGGAATGTTGGATTGAGTTCTTAGTTAGATTAATCGAGCTTATGTTGTCAATGAAAACCTGAGTTTGGGTATAGTTGAGCTGGAAGTCCTTAAGAGTGTGCATCATCCATAAAAGTTGTGCTGCACACTCTCCTAAGGTAACATACTCAGCTTCAGTTGTGGATAGAGCTACACAGTATTGTTTTCTGCTGCACCAACTTACTAGACCATTTCCTAACAGTTGGCAGCTTCCACTTGTGCTCTTTCTATCTAATTTACAACCAGCATAATCAGAATCTGTGTATCCTGACAAGTCAATGGTTGAGGTCCTAGGATATCAAATCCCTACATTTAGGGTGCCCTTAACATATCTTAGTATTCTTTTCAGGGCTGCTAAGTGCGTTTCCTTAGCACAGGTTTGGTATCTAGCACACATTCCTACAGCAAAAAGGATATCAGGTCTGCTTGCTGTAAGGTACAGTAGGTTTCCTATCATACTTCTATAGAGTTTAAGGTCTACTGGTTTACCATCAGGGTCACTATCTATTTTTACATTTGTGGCCATGGGGGTACTTATGCTATTAGAGTTATCCATTTTAAATTTCTTTATTAATTCTTTAGCATATTTGGATTGATGGACATAGTTTCCATCTCTAGTTTGTTTAATTTGTAATCCTAGGAAGAAGTTGAGCTCTCCAACTAAGCTCATTTCAAACTCATTTTCCATTATTTTCATGAATTCTTTTAGAAAATTAGAGTTGGTGGACCCAAAGATTATGTCATCAACGTAGATTTGGGCAATAAAAATTTCATTTCCTAGGGTTTTAATAAATAAGGTTGAGTCAATTTGTCCTTATTTAAATTCTTTAGAAATTAAGTAAGTTGATAATCGTTCATACCAGGCCCTAGGTGCTTATTTTAGTCCATATAGTACTTTTGTAAGTTTGTAAACATGGTCAGGTCTTTCTAAGTCCTCAAACCCAGGGGGTTGTCCTACATAGACTTCTTCCTTAATGAATCCATTTAGGAAGGCTGATTTTACATCCATTTGATATAGTTTGAATCCTTTATGGGATGCAAAGGCTAATAACATCATAATGGACTCAAGTCTAGCTACTGGGGCATATGTTTCGTCGTAATCTAACCCTTCTACTTGGCTGAATCCTTTTGCTACTAAGCGGGCTTTATTTCTGACTATTTCTCCTTGATCATTTAGCTTATTCCTAAAAACCCACTTAGTGTCAATAATGGATTTACCTTCAGGTTTAGGTACTAGTTCCCAGACTTGGTTTCTCTCAAATTGGGCTAACTCCTCTTGCATAGCTATGATCCAATCAGGATAGGTAAGGCTTCTTCTATAGTCTTAGGTTCTATTTTTGAGATCATTGCTATTTGACTAAGGTTTCTATAGGACGACCTAGTTCTGACTCCTAGAGTTGGATCACCCATAATTTGATCGGTTGGGTGACTGAGTCTGGGTTTCTTGGTTTTTCTAGAACTTGGTTCGGCCTCAGGTCCGACTGGTCGGTTTGGTTCACTATTTGATTCAATTCTTTGAGCTGGTTCAATTATTGGTTCAATAGTTGGTTGATTTGATTCAGTAGTTGGTTCAATAGTTAGTTCGTTTATGGGTTCAATTAAAGATTCAACAACTTGTTGATCTTCCTGATTAGTATTTGATGAAGCCAGATTTGGATTGTCAGATTTTGAGTTAATTTCTTCATCAAATATTAGATTAGTTGTTTCTTCAATTTTCTTAGTTTGTTTGTTGTAAACCCTATAGGCTCTACTTGTTGTTGAGTATCCTAAGAAGATGCCTGGGGTTGATTTAGACTGGAACTTACCTAGATAGTCCTTGGTGTTTAGGATATGGACTTTGCACCCAAAGACCCTTAGGTAGTGTAGGTTTGGAAGTCTATGGTAGTATAATTCATAGGGTATTTTGTTGTGTCGCTTGTTAATCAGGACCCTATTTTGGATGTAGCAAGCCGTACTAATTGCTTCTGCCCAATATTGGTTAGCTAAGTTAAATTCATTGAGCATAGCCCTAGTGACTTCCTGTAGGGTTCTATTTTTCCTTTCAACTATCCCATTTTGCTGGAGGGTTCTAGGACACGAAAATTCATGTATATACCCATTTACCTTACAGAATTCCTCGAACCGTTATTTTTCAAATTCTCCCCCGTGGTCACTCCTAAGTCTTTTAATTTTAGTATCGTTTTGGTTTTCAATTAACTTACAAAAGTCATTGAATAGGTTTAGGGTTTCATCTTTGGTCTTTAGAAACCTAACCCAGGTAAACCTAGAATAATCATCAACTATTACTAAGCAGTATCGGTTTCCGCTTAGCGACTTGGCTCCATGTGAATCAAATAGGTCAAGGTGCAGGAGCTCAAGTGTGGTTTGAGTTTGATCGGATTGGTTAAGTTTATGATTAGACCTGGTTTGTTTACCTTGATTACATGATTCACATATTAAGTTTTCATGATTTTTAATTTTAGGAATACCTTTAATTAGGCCAAGTTGGGTGATTTTTGAAATAATTCTTAGGTTAGTGTGACCTAGTCTTCTATGCCAGAGGTTTGATTGTTCTAACTAAGTTAACATGCATTTAGGTACTAGGGGTAGGTTTATAGTGTAAACATTATTTTTCCTAGTGTCCTTAAGCATGATTTCTGAGTCTTGCAAGTTTCTAATCAGGCAGTTAGAATTGTTGAAGGTAACTACATAACCAGAATCACATAACTGACTTATGCTAAGCAGGTTAAATTTGAAATTTTCAACCAAAAGGACTTTCTTAATAACAAAGTCAGATTTAAGTTCAATATTACCTGACCCAATTACCTTGAGTGTAGCATTATTGCCAAATGCCACTGAGCCTAGGTTCTTGAACTTGAGTTTGGTGAATTTCAATTTATCTCCAGTCATGTGTCTGGAGCAACCGCTATCCAACATCCATTGGTCCAAATCCTTATGTTCCTACACATAAAGAGTTTTGTTGATTTGGATCCAATTAGAATCAGGAATAGCCTAAATTGATTTTCACAGCCTAGTCTGTCTCACCCAAATCTAGGGTTATCAATCACGTTAGCCTTACAGGTTTTGTGAGACAGGTTTTGGTAAATAGAATTATTTTGAAAAAATTATGATTTATTTTGAAAAACTTAAATTAATTTTGAAAAAAAAACAGTTGATTTTGAGTTTATTTAAAAAAATGTTTGAATCTACAATTAACTGATGACTTGTGTTAGATTCGAATTTGACAAAGAATAATTTGAATTTGAATTTGAATTTCAAAAATTGGCTTCCAGGTCTTGGCGAGGCACTAGGCCTTCTTTGGTCGTAGCCTTATTGGATTATCAACCCTTTCCTTGACAAAGCCTTTTAATGAAATTTCATTTTCAAAATTATTTTTTGAAAAATTCTGGTCTAACTAGTTTGGGTCTTGGATCGGTAGCTTCGGCTAGTTTCACCAGTCTAAAGAGACCAAGTAGCGAATACTTAACCTTATTAGAATTGGTTTCCCTAACGTATTATCATCTCACCGCCACCCAATACTATGGTATTCAAATTTCAGTTAAGTTGGTTCAGTCCTTAAACTAACCATTCCTAAGTCTAAGTATGGCAAATTGCAGAAATTAAATAAACAATCAATCATGCATATTGCAAACAAGAATTGAATTTTATCTAACAATAAATATTGTTTTCAATTTGGCTCCCCCTGGACTAAAGCCACGATAATGGTTTGGCAAGATGTGAATCTTGTCCTTGGGAATCCAATACTGATTTGATCCAGTTTGTTTGTTCAGGTATAGTTTAGGTACCCATGCCTGAACTTTAGGTCTGGACTGATTCAGTACAGCAAGGTAGAATCTTTGTCTAGATTTGTTTCTATAGCCTAGTCCGGATCGATTTAGAACCGATTTCTGTTTTCCAAGAATCATGTCAAGACCCTTGGAACCAGAAGTGAATCATTCTAAAGCTGATCTAAGGTCCTTAACCTGAGTTTTCAGGGAGGAGTTCTCTTTCTCAAGTTTTTCAACTTGAGTAGAGGTTCCTTCTTGAACCTTCTCAGTTAAGGATCTAGAGTCAGCTCCCTCTTTTAGGAGTTTTACTTCCTGCCGGAGGGAGTCGATTCGGAGTTTAGCTTTCACCAAATCTCGAGAAAGATAAGAAATTAACTCATTTAACTGACTTCTAGTAAAACCACTTACCTTGATTTCGTCGTCCTCTGAAAATGTCAGTCTGTCGTCGTCCTGTTCCGATTCTGACTCGGTCTCGATTTCTTCTGAGGCAGTTAGTGCGAGTAGGTTCGACTGTGGGACCTCTTCTTCTTATGAGGAGGAGGACTCGTCCCATGTTGCTTGAAGTGCCTTCTTCTTCCTTGTCTTCTTTGTTTCCTTCAGGTTGGGGCATTCGGTCTTGTAGTGGCCCTTCTTCTTGCACTCGTAACAGGTCACGTTGGGCTTGTTCTTTTCATTTGAGGGTTCAGCTGGTTCATCCTTTCTTCGGCTGGCTTTCCTTCTGTTGGTTTGGTTCTTCAATTCCTTGTAGTAGTTCCGGGCCAGTCGACCAGCTTAGGTCGATCTCTTTCTTCGTCTTCTGAGTCTGAGTCTGAGTCAGACTCGGGTGCAGGTTGAGATTTCTTCTTGGATACCTTTCCAACTTTACCTGCAATAAAGGCAATACCTTTCTCGGCCAGATTGCAGTTAGTCTGTTCATGTAATTCGAGTTCAGAAAATAGTTCATCTAATTTAATTTTTGACAAGTCCCTTGAAACCTTGTATGCGTCTACCATAGATGCCCACAAGGTGTTTCTCGGGAAAGCATTTAAAGCGTACCTTATTAGGTCACGGTTTTCTACCTTGTGACCGATGGTGTGTAGTCCGTTCATTAGTTCCTGAATTCGGGCGTGGAGCTGAGCTGCTGTTTCGTTGTCGTTCATCTTGATCGTATACAGCTTGTTCAGGAGGAGATCT
>JAGFNQ010000264.1:644458-685847 GCA_024364735.1 Boesenbergia rotunda | reverse complement strand
TTTAATTGTAGCTTAAACTGTAGCGTGCCAATTCCTTGGTTGCGTGCCATTTCATTCCTGCAATTTACATTTCAGTTACGAAATTTTCATGTTTATTTCAGTTTTAGTGAGATAATTTAGTTGGTTTAAGCTTGTCAAGACTTTAAGTTCAATCCTGAATTCTGTTTAGTTGTGATAATTCGAAATTCCAATTTGTTTCCACTTTATGATTGAGTATCAAATCTACCCTGTTTTTCAGTTTGTAGTTTGTGTCTGAAATTGCATTTCTTTCCATCTGATTAGGAAATCTGAGTTGTAGTTTTTCCAGCACATTGTTTCTAAAGTTTGAGTTGACTTGTTTGCCTCAGTTGTGTGTGCTTTACATCAGCTTATGGTGTTTCAATTGGCATGATTTTCAGCACATAGACTTCCTTGTTTGCGTGCCAAATTGAATGAATCCCTGCATTTTGTATCAAAAGGCTGCTGTTGCATTGCTTGGTATCAAATAGCTACGAGTTCTAGTGTGTTTTATAGCTTGAAATAATCTAGCATTGTCTTTGTGTCAATTCGGAACAGTCCCTAGTCTTGCTTGTTTCCAAGTTTTTTTAGATAATTAATGTTTGTTGCTTGTGTGAAATTCGAATCCCCTTAGCCTTGATTTGTTGCAACCTTGTTTGTTTCCCAAAACTCCTATCACTGTTTTTACTTTATTGCATAGCAGCCCTTTTTGTTTTTGTTGCAAACAGAAAACGATTTCCCATAAAAAAATTGGTAAGTGTTTACTTAGGTTTCCATTAGTGAATTCTTAGTGCCAATTTCTTGTTAGGTTTATTAAATCAAGGTTTTCATTTTTCCATTGCAATTTCACTTTTATTTACAACCAAAAAACCAAATTCTTCACTTGAAACCCAAAACTCAAAAACGACACATAAACACAAGTTTGAATCAGACACGACAACTAGCCCCGAGAAAAATACGACCCGTGACCCCTATATTACATTTTCATACTTTCGATTGTAAAAGGGTTTCCAGCTTTCATTTATAAATTCTAAATTTGAGGCCCACATTCGTGACACATAGTTTGGGCCTGTCAAATTTTTGGCGCCATTGCCGGGGAACTGTTAGTTGATGTGTTTGATTTTTACTTGTGTATTTATTTCATATCATTCTTGACTTACTTTTGTGCTTATTGCTATATCTTTGGATTTGATTTAATTTGATTTATCTTTTTATCTACTTTTACTGCGATTTGTTTTGTTTTTATGACCAGGTCTTTAGGTGCTGAACTAGAA
This sequence comes from Boesenbergia rotunda, assembly GCA_024364735.1. Classification (NCBI taxonomy): domain Eukaryota; kingdom Viridiplantae; phylum Streptophyta; class Magnoliopsida; order Zingiberales; family Zingiberaceae; genus Boesenbergia; species Boesenbergia rotunda. Next base: position 684,576 of record JAGFNQ010000264.1, on the reverse strand, counting down.
GATTTCGATCCTGAGATTGAGAGGACTTTCAGAGTCAGGAGGAGCCAGGCCATTCATTCTGAGACTATAGATATACCTCCTGTTCAGATTATCAGCACTCACTCAGGCATTGACATGGCAGACCACCAGAGAACCATGAAGGAGCTTGCAGCACCTGACGCTGCATTTCAGTACTCCAGCATAGCTTATCCAGAGCTGGGGGAAAGTTTTGAGTTAAGATCGGGACTTATCAATTTGCTGCCAAAATTTCAGGGTTTATCTGGGGAGGATCCAAACAGACACTTGCACGAATTTCATGTGGTGTGCTCTACTATGAAGCCTCAGGGCATTTCTGAAGAAGACATCAAGCTGAGAGCTTTCCCCTTCACATTGACAGGAGCAGCCAAAGACTGGTTCTATTATCTGCCTATAGGACATGTGTCTAGTTGGATCGCTATGAAGAAGGCATTTTTGGAGAAGTATTTCCCAGCGTCCCGCACAGCTATAATCAGAAAAAGTATCTGTGGGATTCAGCAAGTGGTTGGTGAGACACTGTATGATTATTGGGAAAGATTTAACAAGTTGTGTTCAAGTTGCCCCCAGCATCAAATCAGTGAGCAATTATTGATTCAATATTTTTATGAGGGACTGCTGCAGATGGATAGAGTCCTGATAGATGCTGCAGCTGGAGGGGCCCTAGTGAACAAGTCACCACAAGCTAGGGAGTTAATTTCTAATATGGCGGAGAATTCCCAACAATTTGGAGGCAGAGCCTTGACCACCAGAGGAGTGGGAGAAGTTCAGGTAGTTCCTACTGATCAAAACGTTTAGAATGCATTGATGGAGCTCACCTCGGCTGTAAAGAAAATAGATTTGAAAGTGGAAAGACTAAGTTCAACTACTTCAGTACCTCCACCCTCTAATCAAGTGATAAGTGTGTGTGGTATTTGCTCTAGTCTAGAGCACACCTCAGATTCGTGCCCCACCCTCCAACAGGACGAGACAGTAGCTGCATTAGCAAGAGGACAATTTCCAGCAAGAAACAATCCATATTCCTCTACCTATAACCCCGGTTGGAGGAATCATCCTAACTTGAGGTATGAGAATGCTTTCTGCCAACAAGAGCCTCAAAATCAACCCTCACAGCAGCCTCAATCGAATTTCTAGCAGCCCCAACAAGCTCAAAACAATCAGCCAACTTTTCAGCAAACACACCAAAGTTTTCAGCCTTCGTTTCAGCCTAATTCTCAACATTTTCAGCAACCATTTCAGCATTTCGAGCCTCAATTCCAGCAACCTTATCAAGGGCAGCAAGGATTTCAATCATTCCCAGCTTTTCAAGCTCAAAACCAACAAAATTTTCAGCCCACACAACCCTTGAATCAAAATTTCCAGCCCTATGATCAAGGGTTTCAAAGTCAGAATTTTCAGCCCTCGCCACCTAATTTTCCAACATATCAGCCCTCCACCTAGCCCTATCAACAGCCCCAACCACCATGTTTTCAACAGAATCAACAAGCTCCACAATTTCAGCCAACTAATTCATCTTTTCAAGGTCAATCAAGGAGCTATGTTAACCAAGGAGGTTATGAGAGCTCAAGTGGAGGAGATGTTCAGCATCAACAAATGATGGAAATGCTACAACAAGTTGTACAAACACAACAACAACAACAAGTTTGGTAGCAACAACAAGCTTGGCAACAACAACAACAACAAGCTTGGCAACAACAACAACAAGGTTGGCAACAAAACGTTGAGAGGCAATTAGGGCAATTGGCTAGTGGGATCAATCAGAATCGAGCTCAAGGATCAAGTCAATTACCTTCCCAAACTGTTCCTAATCCTAGAGGAAATGTGAGTGCTATTTATTTGAGGAGTGGGAAGGTCACTTCATCTCCAAAGTGTCCAAGAGCAGATTTTTCAGAAAACCGGACAGCAACTGTGATTCCAGCTCAGAACATGCATGAAACGACTTCAAATTCAGTTGATTCCACCCCTAGCCCGTTCCCAACCCCTTCCTCAAGCAACCCTCCAAATTTGGTGGCAAACGGAGAAGAAAACAGTGCCGAGACGCAAGGGACAGCAGCCACTACGCAGGGGACAGCACAGCAGAATTCAGCCTCTCCACTTCCGGCCAAAGTTGATGATTTTAGGGTTCCTTTGCCTTTTCCACAGGGGAGAACTCCAACCAAAAGACAAGGGGAGAAGGAGAAGGCTAAGGAATTTAATGAACAAGTGGAGCTTTTCAGCAAAGTGGAGATCAATATACCTTTGTTGACCATGATCAAAAGAATTCCAAAGTATGCTAAGTTTTTGAAGGATCTTTGTGTTAACAAGAGGAAGCTTAAGGAAAATGAATTGGTCAGCATTGGGAAAAATGTTTCTTCGCTCATCCATGCCCTACCTCAGAAATGTGAAGACCCTGGGATGTTTACTGTTTCTTGTGAGATAGGGAGCACTACATTCAATGATGCTATGCTTGATTTAGGAGCTTCTATAAATGTGATGCCCAGGTCAGTCTTTCAGATGCTCGGCATAGGCCCTTTACAGCCCACTGGCGTGGTGATACAGCTAGCAGACAGGAGCCAGACCCACCCAGCAGGTATGATTGAAGATGTTCTGGTGAAGGTAAAGGAGCTAATATTTCCTGCAGATTTTTATATTTTGGATATGGAGGGAGATTATCTGGCGCACCGTTCTCCACTGATTCTAGGCAGACCGTTTCTGAAGACGGCCAGAACAAAAATTGATGTATATGCCGGTACACTTTCCATGGAGATTGGAGATACGGTTATTCAGTTTAGCCTTTTCGATGCTATGAAGCATCCGAGAGAGGATCACTCCATCAGGAGCATGGATATTATTGAGAAGCTGGAGCAGACAGAGTTAGAGGCTGAGGGATTTCTAGAGGATTTTTCTGGAGGAGCTATTCATTCAAAGGAGGCTGAGAGAGTATTTACTGCTAAAACTGAGGAATTTTCAGAAGACATTTCAGACACATTTACAGCTGGAGAGATTATTCTAGGTGTAGGGGATTGCACAGAGCCCCAAGTATCACCTATTTCTGTTGAGATTCAAAGTGTAGGGGATTGCACAGAGCCCCAAGGATCACTTATACCAGTTGAGCGCTTACTAGAACTTAAACCTGATACGGACTCTATACTTGACCAGGAGGAAGATATGGACACATCTATCATTGTGGAACCTCCAGGTATTTTTCAGCGCGATCAGGTAAGTATTTCTTTTATTTTTTTGAAAACATCAAGAGAGGTACCAAAAGTTGATTTTATTGGCTGCGATACATCTATTGATTTGTCATATCTTGATGCATCTAGGGTAGATATTCATTGTAAAAAATTCTTTGAAATGCCTAAACCTGATTTTATTGGATGTGATTCATTTTTGGATAAATTGTATGCAAAGACTACTATTATTTTATTTCCTTCGTACCCTGCACGCTTGAGAGGGGTATTACATTGTTTTGCAGGGTCCAGAAGACTGCTGGAGTGGGAGCTTCATTTGAACAGACTGAAACCTCCTGAAATGAGTCCCACAAAGAATAAAGAGGGAGTAGATTTTACTTTAATTCAAAGCACTCTACCTCTTGAATGTGTCTTGTATTTAAATAATCTTCGTCCACCTGAACAGGTTGCTGTAAAGTCCAAGTATGGGGGAGCGATGCACTGTAAAGTTGAAGAAATGGAAGAAGCTCTTTCGCACACCCAGATTCCTCCACTACCACGGTGGAGGCTTTTTCTTGACAGACTCCGACCGCCAGAAATAAAAGGGAGTTTGATTTTTGTTGCCTTTTCCTTTATTGCATGTTTTCACTCTTGAAATGAGTTCTTGTTAATAAATAAGTGAGTAGAGTAACATGACATGAATAAAATCATTGTAAATACCATGTCTTGTGGTTTAGCATTTTTTCTTGCATTATTAGGAATAAATGTATCCCTCTGGGTTTTCTTATTGTCATTTTAGAGCCTTTTGAAAATAAATTAAATTTGGTTGTCAAAACTTAAGATTTGAGATCATGGATGAAATCTTGGATGCTTGAGTACTACTTTGCTTTAGATGCTTGATTGAGGAGTTGAGATGAATCATTTGCACCTAGTGAGAATTAGCCTTATATTTGTGACACACATGTTATTAAACTCTAGAACTTGCTTAGGTTCTTTTGAAATCATATTTCAATGATTGGATCACATCTATAGAGGCTAATTCATTTGTTTCCCTTTCCATATTAATTTTGACAAAAATCATGTCTATTCCATTTTTCTTTACTTATTTCTTACTCTTACCTTCACTTTTCTTTGGACTTGTTGTTTGATTTGTTTCTAATATTATTTTGCCCGAGACGGACAAAGATTTAAGTGTGGGGGAGTGACTAAAGTTTTGGATGTATTTCATGTCAAAAAGAAAAAAAATTTTGCCAAGTTGAAGCCAAAAGGTGCCTTGGAGATCAATTGTAGAGCAAGAGATGGAAGCAATTGGAGATCAAGATTCCTTATTACATTTTGAAGATCAAAGTGGCATACAATGAAAAGGAAAATCTGCAATGCAAGAAAAAGAAAAAAGAGATGGCATAGATTAAGCAAAAGCTTGTGCCAAGGCGAAGAAAGAAAACAAAAATCTACTATTTTGGATGGGAAATTGACTTGGATCAAAACTTGGAAGTTGGAATTGAGGAAGCTAAGTTCAGCAGCAAATTTGATAGAGTTTGAATTGAGGCTAACCAAATCTGATCCAAAACAGGAAATTTGTGCTAAATCTGATCCAAAACAGATTTGGATCAGTTGAGAGTTGGATTGCAAGAAAAACAGCCTGATCTGAGCTAGAACTGAATTAGAGGATGCAAGGATGAATAACCTAACAATTCTAGAGTTTGAAATTGAGATCGAGAGCTGGAATTGCAGCAGAAAAAAAAACAGAAAATGCAGTGAAGGCAAGGTCTGCTGAGCTGATTTCAAGATCTTTTGGAATGGCAGCTGTTCTTTGGTCGGAATGCTATGGACCAGCAGCTGCTCTTTGCTTAGAAGTCAAATACATCTTGCTAAATGGTTTGTGAGCTGGACAGATCTGAAAACAAGCTAAAAAAAAAAATCTGTGCCACTGAAAAAAAAAGAAAATTTTGTTGCAGCTGAAAGAGAATTCTGAACTGCCTTGAATTTGTTGCTGCCGAGTGCTGCATCTGAGGGCTGTGGAATGATACAAGCTGAACCTGGAAGCAAGCTGTATGTGCTAATGTTATTCGGAAGCTGAGACAAAAACAAAAAGAAAAAAAAACAGTTTGTATCAACTTAAATTGATTGTGCCATGGAGGGAACTTGAAATTGTTGGGCTGAAATTCTCTACTAAAAGGTGATGGTAATTGCTTGAGAAATCAGAGCATTACAATAAGTCTGCCGTGGAGCTAGAATCTGAAGTATAAAATGCAGAAATCTGAAACCAACTTGTACAATTCTGAAATTGAAGTGCAAATCATCAAGTTTAAACAAAGGCAGAAATGTCTCAAGGTTGCTGATATAACTTCTGTTTTCTCTGATACGAACTCTGATGCTAACTGGTCCAAAGTGCTCCAAATGAAGGTTGACTCCATCAATAGGTTTGAGAAAAAAAAAAAGAGAAAGCAGTTTGAAAAAAATGAAAAGAAACCAAGTGGACACAATTGAGTTGGCATTGAAAATCATTGAAGTTCTCTGATCCGAATTAAAAGCTTTGCTCCACTACAAATCTGACCTTGCTAGAGGATAAAAGAAGAAGAGAAAAATCAGAAAAGAGAAGAATGAAACAAAAATGGCACACAAAAGGAAGAGTTGGCACATTGAAACCAAGAAAGGGTTTTTCATCCAAATCAAAGGAATTATTCAAGTTTCACTCCATCACACTTTGTATTTCACTAGAGGACTGAAAGATGGGGCAAAGCACATTGGAAACATACTTGAGCAACCAAGTCTTCCACTTTTCACATATTTCCATTTCCTTGTTTTTTATTTCATTTCTTACCATTTTCCATGTTTTCATTTGTTTTTATAGTTGTTGATCCTATTCATGATTAATGGTGGAGAGTAGATAATAAGCAGGCCTATGGTAGTGCAAGAAGCATGTGTGTTTGAGTGAGCTCCATTTTCATCATCAACTTAGAACTTAAGGAAAGAGCCACCAAAAATTCCCTTGAAAGGCTATGAGTTAGATCATCTCAATGACTCATGATGGATGAAAAGGCTAAGTTGTTGATTTAAGGACAAGACAGTAATCCATAGAGCTTAGATTTAGGAGAATTGGCAACCCTAGGTAATTTCTTTTCAATTGCTTCTAATTGTGCTTAAGAAAATCTAGGGGATACAAATTTACTGTTTTCACGAGACGCTCAAGGCTAAGTGTGGGGGAGTTGATAGATTCCATTTTATTGATCATTTTAGTGGCTTAAATCCCTGTTTGATCTATGTTTTTATTGCCAAAATTGTGAAATTGCCTAGGTTTTAGAACTTATTCATATTTTGGACTTAAATGCAAAATTACACATATTTGAGTTAATTGGCCACTAAATTCTTGATTTATTTTTGTAGGCATCAACGGTTCCTGGACCTAGAGCATATTGGGTCAAACTTGAGTCGGAAGTGAACCGGATCGAATTATCAAGCCTACGATTAATCCGGGCCGTCCGATTCAAGAGCGGCTAGATCTGAGCCATCCGGGACGATCTGAAGCAATCCGAGCTAGGGTTAGGGTTAATCAAGCTCTATGATCAAGATCTAAAGATTTCATCCCAATCAGAGCTAAATCAACCGTTGGATCAAGCAAGGAGGGCTCTAGAGCGTCCATTCACAGATAGAGTAGATCTGGACCATCCGTTGCATATCTGGAGGATCCGAGCTACCACGAGGCAGATCCTGACCTCAGATCACCATCATCAAAGTTTGGCTCAAATCAGAGCGAGATCAGCCGTTGGATTTCCTCAAATCGATCCGAGCCGTCCATTGGTTAATACTTAAGGAAATGGAACAGAAGCTTACCCTTGTCGCGTCTTCAGCCCAGCTCCCACTGTTCTTCGCCGTTCTTCATCTTTTCTTCATCGTTTTTGAAAATTTTTGCTTCCATGAAGGCGTGACCACCTCATCTTCCATTCCAGATCGAGAATCAAGTTTTTGGTGATCTTTGTTTGAAGAATTCTGCTCATTTGCGCTGGAACAGAGAATTTCTTGGGGGTTCCGGCAGTTCTCAGTCCGATCATCCTCTTCTCGACCACAATCCATTTCAAAGCTTCTGAACCACTTGTAGGGGTTCTCAGATGAGCTCAGAAGTTTTCCATATCATCATCGCAGCCCCTCCAATCGAGATGAAGTGAATCGGATGGAAGATTCCATCAAGCACATATTCTGTTCAGAAACGACTTCAGAATTGATTGTCCATTGATTTGCTGAGCCTAGGGGTTCGAAGCCAGTTCTTGATTGACAACCAAGAATTTCTCGAGCTGAGGAAGGGGTTGAGGAGTAGTTTAGCTAGTTAATTCCATTGTTTTAGCTGTAGATTTCAGTTTAGTCGAATTCTATTTTGTTCTCTGCAATTTTCAGTTTTCAGCTGTCTAGTTTGTAAGTTCTGAATTGTTTAGCTTAATTGGGAGTTTAAACTTCGAGTTCAGTAAGTTAGAAACTTGTTTAGCGATAGATGGAGTAAATTTTCAGTTTAATTGTAGCTTAAACTGTAGCGTGCCAATTCCTTGGTTGCGTGCAATTTCATTCCTGCAATTTACATTTCAGTTACGAAATTTTCATGTTTATTTCAGTTTTAGTGAGATAATTTAGTTGGTTTAAGCTTGTCAAGACTTTAAGTTCAATCCTGAATTCTGTTTAGTTGTGATAATTCAAAATTCCAATTTGTTTCCACTTTATGATTGAGTATCAAATCTGCCCTGTTTTTCAGTTTGTAGTTTGTGTCTGAAATTGCATTTCTTTCCATCTGATTAGGAAATCTGAGTTGTAGTTTTTCCAGCACATTGTTTCTAAAGTTTGAGTTGACTTGTTTGCCTCAGTTGTGTGTGCTTTACATCAGCTTATGGTGTTTCAATTGGCATGATTTTTAGCACATAGACTTCCTTGTTTGCGTGCCAAATTGAATGAATCCCTGCATTTTGTATCAAAAGGCTGCTGTTGCATTGCTTGGTATCAAATAGCTACGAGTTCTAGTGTGTTTTATAGCTTGAAATAATCTAGCATTGTCTTTGTGTCAATTCGGAACAGTCCCTAGTCTTGCTTGTTTCCAAGTCTTTTTAGATAATTAATGTTTGTTGCTTGTGTGAAATTCGAATCCCCTTAGCCTTGATTTGTTGCAACCTTGTTTGTTTTCGACAACTCCTATCACTGTTTTTACTTTATTGCATAGCAGCCCTTTTTGTTTTTGTTGCAAACAGAAAACGATTTCCCATAAAAAAATTGGTAAGTGTTTACTTAGGTTTCCATTAGTGAATTCTTAGTGCCAATTCCTTGTTAGGTTTATTAAATCAAGGTTTTCATTTTTCCATTGCAATTTCACTTTTATTTACAACCAAAAAACCAAATTCTTCACTTGAAACCCAAAACTCAAAAACGACACATAAACACAAGTTTGAATCAGACACGACAACTAGCCCCGAGAAAAATACGACCTGTGGCCCCTATATTACATTTTCATACTTTCGATTGTAAAAGGGTTTCCAGCTTTCATTTATAAATTCTAAATTTGAGGCCCACATTCGTGACACATAGTTTGGGCCTGTCAGAGCTCCATCTCCTTCTTCCTTTCATCTCTTCCTCTCAACCATTCGATGGATGACCTCTACTAGACAAAGGGGGAGTTCTTCTCTCCCTTTTGTTGTGTGCGGCGAGGAAGAGGGGGTGGTCGGCGGCTGGTAGGTGGCGGTGCAAGGGTTGTGAAGCCAGTCTCTTCTCTCCTTCTTCTTCTTCTTCTTCTTCCTCTCCAGACCTTCCTTGTGGCTGGTGGGCTTGGGAAGCCCTTGGTGGCCGGCGGCGTAAGGTTAAGGGAGAAGAAGTGGCCGGCAGCTAGCCCTTCTCTAGGGTTTTGTTCGGCGAGTGAAGAAGCGATTAATTGGCGGCCATTGGTGATTCCTGTTCTTGGTAGCTCGTTGCCCACACGACTTCCAAGAAGGGAGGGAAATATGGTAGAGGACCGTAAGGTAAAGAGAGGTATATTTATCTCTTGCCTCTTTCTTTATTTTTATCATTTCATGTGAAGTAATAATTGATTATCATGTTTAATTAATTCTTTAATTAATGTTTGATAATTAATTATTGGACCCCGATAATAAATATAAAAATTGGTAATCCGCTCGTAGTCTTTTCCGCGGTCAATCGGTTAGGTGAATTACAAGGCTCGATCTTTGAGATTGGCTAAGTTGTAATTCGAATCGATTGATATGATGACGAGACGGTCGTTTGGGAGATGGGTCTTCATTCGGATTAATTTTTAATCCGTAGACATGGAGAGGTCTCTCAAGGACGACTAGGTATTCGCTTAGGAAACCCGCCAAGCCATACCCAACACTATCATCTCGTCCCACTCTGGTACTAAGTAGAACAAGTATCAAATTAGTTTTAAAGTCTAGTTTAAGTATTATATCGGCTAAAGTTTGCTTTTGAGGAGCCATCTATTTTAGAGTTGATGTAAAGGACAACTATTTTGAATCATATGTTAGGTGTTTGGGATTGATGTAGTGAATGCCATTTTTGGGAATATAGTATTGATTTTGCCCTTCTTGCTTTGTTAGGTAAGATTTCACTTTAGTTCATTCGTGTGTGGGTAAAGGAGATAAAAGATCGTTAGTTGATCTTGATTTGTATCCGATTTCAGATTTATTGTATAGTCCTTTTTGAGATCCAAGAATTAGGTTAAGGTTCTTGGATCTTGTTGTGAAAGTAAATCCTTAAGATTCGAACTTCACCTTTTAAGGTGGAGTTTTCTTTTTCAAGTTATTCAACTTGAACAGATTTTTTAACATGAGTTTGTTCAAGTGAATTGTGGAATTGTGTGGGATCATTGTAATCGATAGAGGGGGGTGAATATCGATATCGTAATTTTTTGAAAATACAAAGTGAAACGCAACAGAAATAAGTAAATCAAAACACGGTTAACGAGGTTTCTTTTTTACTTGGTTCAGAGTCTGTAACGATTTCTACTCTAAGGCCCACGGTCCTTGATCGTTTACATTGGATAATTCTGTAATTCGGTAAAAGCTTTACAAATATATGAATTTAAGTACAGAATAGAAATTAAAGCTTTTAAACCGACGACACATAAGAAGAAATCTGGAGCTTGTTGAAACTGCGTGTCGTCGATCTTGAACGTTGTAGTAGGCGTCGATAATTGAACTCTAGTTCGGGGTTCTCGGGAAAGCATTCAATGCGTACCTTTGCACATCCCAATTGTGTACCGTTTCTCCGAGATTATTGAGTTTTGTCATCAGCTCGTTAATCTTAGTGTGAAGTTGTGCAACCAACACTCCTTCTAGTCGAAGGTTACTGAGCTTATTCTAAAGCAGATCTCTTTTTCCCAATTTGACTTTGGAGGTACCTTCATGGAGTTTAAGGAACTTCCCCCAAAGTTCCTTCGTCGATTGGTAGTTGCCAATTTGGTTGAGTTCTTGTGCAGGAAGTACGGTCAGCAGATGATATTCTACTATTCCGTTTGTCATGAAGTCAGCCTGTTCCTTCTTAGTCCACAGGCATTCATCCTTGGGTTTATTGTCGACATCCTTTGGAGCTATAAAATTATTTTTCATTATTAAAATTAATTCAAAATCAGTTTTGAAAAAACCTACATTTTGCGTTTCCCACTAGCGAACTCCCCCTCAAACTTGGGCGAGTTGATGACTTGTCCGATCATTTTATAGTTGCTTCAGATGATGGTTAGTCCTTCTGAAGCTTCCTTGCTCTGATACCAATTAAGGGTGATCGAAGGTCTGCAAGAGGGGGTGAATTACCCCTGAAAAAGAAAATGAATGATTTGTCTAACTTTGACAAAGATATTTGTTAGTCCAAGCAGAAATAATAAACATAAAACAAATAAAGCAAACTGACAGAGAGGGACAATCAGATTTACTTGGTTTACAATCGGGGAGGATGCTAATCCAAGGCTGAATATAGCTTGATTCTCTTGAATATATTTCCTTTGGGTGGAGAAGCCTCTTACAAGTGGAAAGATCAGAAAAAGAAGAAAACAATATAACGAACTAGTTTGTTATTGCTTGGAATGTATTGGATTGTTGAAACTGAGCTTCAGGAGTCTATTTATAGCCCCGGTGCAAACTATCCATTTGCTAGCGTGGCAGTTATAGGGTGCCCAAGAGGTCTTGGGCGCCTGACACGTAGGCCGAAGCTTTATCCAAAGGCAACGGTCACAAACTTCTAGAATTAGCCTTCTTGGCGCCTGATATCAGACAGGCGCCTGAGTGCTCGGGTGCCTAGTTCTCAGGCGCCCTTAAGCTTATGGGCGCACAGTAGTCATCTTGGTAAGCCAATGCTGACCAGTCTTTGGCTTGACTTGCTTCACCTTCTTGGATGATTTCTTGCTCACCGGAGTTAGGGTCACCCAAACCTGATTCCGACCTTTCGTCCCTCGATCGTCCTTCGTCCCGGCTTCTCGTCCCACGGACATCGGGCGTGCCCTTCTTAGTCCACCATCGTAATCTTTCGCATTGTAACACCCGAAAATTTTTCAAATGTTTCCAAAATAAAAAGAAATTAAAAATTTCTTTTGTGGAGTAAAAATGGGTCAAAGGCAAGGCTCGAACCAAGGACCCTTAGTTTAGCATTTGTTTAAATTAGCATTAGGTGGTGGTAAAGCATCACATTGGAATATGAAACAATTTAAGATTAGTGCAAGTAAGCACCTAAGCACTTATTCATGGTAGTTGCTTCATCTTCCACTTAGTATATATAGGAATAGAACGAAGAGGAAACAAAAAGTTTCCTCACTTCTTCTTCTTCCTCTTGAGTAAGAGAACTTAGGGTTTCTCTTTTCTTCATTGTGCCTAAGTATTAGCGACCGTGCGAAGGATGTGGACGAGGGGTAGATCCTGAAGGAAGCTTCCACACTAGACCTAGCACTTAGTATAGTGAGTTAGTAAGTAACAAGGTAAGTAGATCACTCACCTGCAATAAAAGTAGTTCTCGAATGATTTTAATTGTTGTAGAACTTGATTCTAAGCCTTTTTGTGTGTGTGATCTGAGTATAGCAAGACCAAGGTCTTGATTTACCCCAAAAAGTGTTTTGGGATTAGGGCACGTAAGGTGCTCGATAAAAGTACAGAGTAAGACCGAGGTCTTACTAAGCCCTACAATGAGTTATGCGACTAAGGCACGCAAGGTGCATTGATGAGTACATGACCGAGGTCTTGAGATGTCCCGAAACGAGTTTTGGGAACATTACTTTCTATGTGCAAGATATGTGCTAAGTTTAAGCATTTTAAGTACAAGCATTACAAGATTTATGTATGTTACTTTTTAAGTGGCATGTACCGGGCTGAGGCCCATAAAGATCTAGGTGAGCCTAGTAGAGACGCTCTAGTAGGGTTCGGTGGGTAGCTACCCCGAAACCTATTAGGGATGCGCACATTGGTACTATGTTGGGCCCAAAGTAGGATGCTTATCTATTTTAAAGTATAAGAGTATACAAGTTTTCAAGTTTTCAAAAGCAAGCATTTGTTTCAAACATATTAAGCATTTTTTAGATCAAGCAAGGTTTTCAAATGCAAACATTTATTATAAGTGTATTCATGAGCATATTCATGTTAAACATGACATTTCTAGTTCCATATGTTTTTAAAGTAAGCATTCTTTTAATCAAGAGCATGTTTAATATCGATTGCATGTTTTGTAAGAGTAGGATCTACTTACTAATCAATTTTCTTATAGTTTGCATCCTTTACTGCAAATAAAGGTAAAGAAAGGATGTAAGTCTGTAACACCCGTCTTTTTCCCGCACCTTACGGTGTGGCGAGAGACGGTGTTACACTAACATACATAAACATGAAAACATCGTAATGCAGCGGAATCATTTAAAACTTATGCATACATGTACCTAGCACTTAAATCATACATACATATCTTCACTATCATTCCTAACATGGTGACATGGTGACTTAGCATATTAACATCATACGTAGTATCATGACATAAGGTTCATATAAGTCATCCATCAGGCAATATAAGTAGCAAGTGTATAATCTTCCTTGAACAAAACCATCCTAATTATAGCATGACACTTGCAAAAACATAGAGCATGTGACGAGTATAATATTAAAACTTTTCTTTCTGCCATGTCACTGCCACACACACACTCGTGCCCTTCCTGTTGCTTCCCCTAGTATCCTCTTGCTTGATCTGCGGTATAAGAAATAAGACTATAAGCACATAGGCTTAGTAAGACTCTTTCCTACTCACTAAAACATACATCGCATAACATATACATATCACGTTCTTAACATATACTTAACACATGGCACAGTTCTTGACATATCATAAAGCATATACATACTTGTCATGGCATAATTCTTAACATGAACATAAACATAAAACATACTTAACATGTCATAATTCTTAACATGAACATAAACATAAAACATACTTAACATGTCATAATTCTTAACATGAACATAAACATAAAATATACTTATCATGGCATAATGCATAACATGAATGCATGCATGAGCCAATGCATATACATAAGGATGCTTAATTTAAAATCATACTTTTTAGATACTTAAACATAAACATAACATCATTGGGGTTCCCGGCTTGTACCACATCATACATCATATGTGCGCATCCCTAAGTAAATACGAGGTAGCTAATCTCGACCTACTAGGGTAGGAACAGCTACGGTAGTTCCAAAAACCGAGGCGTTCTTAAGGTGCCCATCCCTGTTGGACAGCTACGGTAGTCCCAGAACCGTGGACAGCTACGGTAGTCCAGAATCGAGGCGTTCTTAAGGTGTCCATCCCTTGGACCCTTACTTCGGTCCGGTACAAGCTCATTCATAAAGGAAATTAACTTTGCATGCTTCATCATTCATAGACATACATAACATATCTTAAGATATAAACATAATCTTGTTACATGGAGTATGACATAAGAGTAGGAACAGCTACGGTAGTTCCAGAACCGTGGACAGCTATGGTAGTCCAGAACCGAGGCGTTCTTAAGGTGCCCATCCCTTAGCATGACATAAAGCATACTTGGAATTTCATCATTCATACTTAATTCATAACATCATTATGCCTTCATCATCCATACTTATCATTCATACTTATCATTCATACTTAAGGCATAACATTATCTTCATTCATCTTCTTCATTCATAAAACATGACATACATAAATAATCATAGTATCCATCATAGATCATGCATGGGTATGATTCATATGAACAGGGTACATACTACTTAGATTCATGGCATTCTACATTACTTAGGTTCATGGCATTCATCATAGAGCATGCATAGACCTTCACAAACGTATATCCCTTATAGGTATTTAACAACATACATGCATTATTCTATATACCAGGAAACCTACACCAAATACATGTGTTCATGGTATATGGGTAAAAACATTAATAAATAAACATAGCACATAACCTAAGATACAAAGTCATGGCATATAACACATATGGCTAGGGTTTTAGGTAGCATAAAAATTCTTACAACATACTTAACACATACGTACATCAAAGTAAGCTATAAACAAGTATCCTTGAAACCTTAACCCAACCCAAACCCTAGTTCATGGAGTTGGCCAAATGTTCCTTTAGAGAGGGTCTCATCATTCAAGCAACATGAAAAGGTCCCATAGGTAAAAAAAAGACTCATACATTACATACAATATCATAGTAAGCCATTGGACCCCATAATTAGGGCTAACCCTAAATCCTAGTCCTCCCATTTGTCTTTGGCCGAAACCCTAATGGGTCACCAACACATGAAAAAAATTCATAAAATTCCTAATTTACATCTCATACCTTACATATAATCCCATAGGAATCCATTAGAACCCTTGCTTGGAGTTAACCCTAACTTCTTGCCCTATAACCCATCGTGGCCGAAACTTACAAGGACCATAAGACATGTAAAAATCCACATAAATCACCCTTAACATCCCTTGCATCATGAGAAACCATAAGAAACATCATTAGGGAGTTAGAACTAATCCTAGCCATGGAGTCATGGTGGTGGCCGAAACCCTAGAAGCCCACCTTCATGGATTTCTCAACTTAGATCTTGAAACAAAGACTTAAATCATGATAAACATCAAAGGAAAACCATTATACCACAGGTGAGGGAGTCTTACCCTTGTTGACTTGGTTTTTAGACCTTAACTAGAAAAGAGGATGAAGACCTTGTCGTCCCTTGATCACCCTTAGCCCTTGTAGCCTTGTAGGAGCCTTGGATCTTCAAGAGAATGTCCCCTTGTGAAGCTTTTCCAAGGGAGGGGAGCCTTGGTAGGTTTCGGCTAGGAGAAGGAAGAAGAAGAGAGGAATGTCCTTGGTGGAAGAAGAGAGGAAAAAGAGTAACTCTTATGTCTCTTCCTCTTTCATCTACTCTTTTATACCACATGAAGGGGGGAGGGGCAAGTGAAGGGTCATGGTGCCTCTTCTCTTGATGACTCTTCACTTTCCTAAGCCTTAACCAAAATCCACTTCATTCCCTACTAGCACTCCCTTGCTAGGTGAATTGGTTAATACATGCATGGTGTTACACTAGGTCCAAGGTTCAATCCTTGGTCCATGCACTTTATTTTTATTTATCTTCATTCCCTACTAGCACTCCCTTGCTAGGTGAATTGGTTAATACATGCATGGTGTTACACTAGGTCCAAGGTTCAATCCTTGGTCCATGCACTTTATTTTTATTTATTTATTTATTTTTCTTTTAATTTCGACAATGCCCCCCTAAGGCCTACCAATAGCCATGCTAATATTCCTAATTTAAACCCATTTCTATTTATATTCAGTTCTACCTAGGATCCACTAATAATCATGGTACTAGAAAAGCCAATGGAAGGCCCATTAGTACTTAACTTCTTATTCCATATAGAAAATCATGGCTAATCATGATAAGGTTCCTACCAGTACCTCTATGTTCCTCGAAAATTTATCTAGACATGATCAATATTTTAAAGAAAATATTGAGGAAATTTTCCGGGTCGTTACAATCCCCCATACCTCGTGAAAGTTTGTCCTCGAACTTAGAATAGCTCCGGGTACTTGCGTCTCATCTCGTCCTCGCGTTCCCAGGTAGCTTCCTCGAACCTTTGACTTTGCCATAGGACCTTGACTAAGGGTACCTCCTTGTTCCTTAGCCTTTTGATTTCTTGATCCAAGATCTGGATAGGTCGGCTTTCAAAACTTAGGTCCTCTTGAACTTGTACTGTCTGTGGCTCGATCACCTGATCCGCGTTTAGAATACACTTCTTGAGCATCGACACATGGAACACGTTATGGATAGCCGACATCTCTTGAGGTAGCTCTAGCTCATATGCCACCTTGCCGACTCTTTTCAGGATCAGGTACGGTCCCACATAACGCGGACTTAGTTTTCCTTTCTTCCCAAATCTTGTCACCCCTTTCATAGGAGCCACTTTGAGGAACACCAAATCTCCAACATTATATTCCAGTGGTCTACGCCGGACATCCGCATAACTCTTCTGCCGGCTCTGAGCAACTTCTATCCGTTGTCGAATGCTCTGTATAGCTCAAGTGGTGCCGTCGATGACATCCGTCGTGAGCCCCATTTCCTTCTTTTCACCACCTTCGTACCAACAGATTAGAGACCTACATCTCCTCCCATACAAAGCTTCATAAGGTGTCATTCCGATAGTAGCTTGGTAGCTATTATTGTAAGCGAATTCCGCTAAACATAGATATCGGCACCAACTCCCTTTGAAATCCAGGTCACAAGCTCGCAGCATGTCCTCTAGTACTTGGTTCACCCGTTCAGTTTACCCGTCGGTCTGAGGGTGAAAGGCGGTGCTGAATCGTAGTCTAGTGCCGAGAGACTTCTGAACACACTCCCAAAAATGTGAGGTAAAGCGACCATCCCTATCTGAGATGATGGTCTTGGGAACTCCATGAAGTCTGATTATCTCCTTAACATATAATTGAGCTAGTTGCTCAATCGGATAAGTCATCTTGATCGCTAGGAAATGAGCAGACTTTGTCAACCTGTCCACAATTACCCATATCACATCATATCCATTTGTAGTCTTGGGAAGTCCTGAAATAAAGTCCATAGAGATATCTTCCCATTTCCATTCCTGAATCGGAAGTGGCTGCAGAACTCCTCCGGGTCACTGGTGCTCTGCCTTCATTCATTGACAGGTCAGGCAAGTGCCAACATGCTGAGCCACATCTCTCTTCATACCGGACCACCAAAATTTCTCCTTCAGATCTTGATACATTTTGGTGGATCCTGGATGCATCGAATAAGGGGTTCCATGAGCTTCTGCTACAATTTCTCTCCGCAGCTCCGGATCATTAGGGATACATAGACGATCCCTGAGGTATAATATTGCCCCATCGGCGATACGGAAACCATCACCCTTGCCTTCCAGGATCTCCTACTTGATTCCCTGAAGACTCGGATCACCATTTCCTAACTCTGGAAGCATTCTTATTACTTCTCGCACAATATACATGTACCACATTCTCCACATTACAAAATTTTTCTATTACATGGTCATCTCTACTTTCGCTTATTCTATCTTTCCATAGTCTTCTTTCACATATCCAAATACCTTTTCTCATTTACCAGTCATGCTTCCTCCACTCTAATCACATTCTTATGATCTCCGTATCTTACTTCTCTATAACCTTACTTTTAAGCAACGAGTATCAAGACCAAATTTCATAAAGCTAATACTATTCTTTACAAAACTCTCTCTCATTATTTATTTTCTAACAAGAATTTATAAAATATTCCTATATCAATCTTTTTTTTTTCAAAATCTATACTTTATTAGATCGTTTCACCTAGTAAGTTTGCTTGACCTAGAGTTCTTACTACATTCTTGCCTTTGATAACATTAACATCTAGCTCCTTCATACAGAGTTATAGCTAAGGTCCTATTCACTGATCTCTATCACTCTTTCTTTTGCATATCTATTTCCTACCCTCTCTCTCTCTTATATCAAGAATATTACTCTATTGCTACTACTATATATATCTGTTAAAAAAAAGTCAAATAAATTAACACCTTAATATGTTCCTAATAGATATACATCACTAAGTCTTCATTCCATGACTACTATAATCTCTTAGAATACCTACACTAAATACTCTACTCCCTTAATACTATAGCTAATAAGTCTCCATTAATAAAGCCCTATCCTCTCTTTACTCTATGCTCATCGCTAAATATTAATATACGTCTTTCATCAACAGTACAAACTTGCTTTGGTTCACAACTCTTCTTAATTCCAGACAATCATGACACTTATACAGATAATCTCCTCATTACTTACACATTCCTCCTCTTACATCTACTTGCTCTTCTTTTCCAATTTACTCCGTTCCACCACCCACTACTAGAATTTTTGCATTCAACAACACATAATCGACAACGGTTTTTTGATAAAGTGTTGTCTTATGACAATTTAACAACAGTTTTAGTATTAACCATTGTTGTTGTTGGTCTATATACGTAAAAAGACAACAGTAATAACAAAATGTTGTCGTATGTATACTCAACGACAACAGTTATAAAATAACTGTTGTCTATAGGCGGGATTTACAACAACTGATGTGATAAACTGTTGTCTATTATGACAATAGACAATAGTTATATTAAACTGTTGTTGTTGTATTGTTGTGTTGTTCAAGCAATAAACAAAATCAACGGTGGATATCCAACTGCAAAAAAACAACGAACTATTGAATCCTCATTCTCTTATTTTTCGATCCTTAATCATCTTTTTTCTCGTCACACAAACCACCCAAACCCTAATCTTTTCTCTTCCTCGCCCGCCAACCACCCAAACCCCCGACCATTTCCGCTTCTCTCACACAAACCCCTCGCAGCCACGAGTCGACGCCTCTCCCCCTTCTTCATCGCCCGAGTCCAAGGAAGCCCTGAGAGCGACGCATCCTTTCACCCTCGCGAGGTGAGCCCCGACTTCTCTCGCTCTCTTCTTCTTCATCGCGCAAGCAAGGAGGCGACGCCTCCTCACTTACCTTTTCTTCTCCCTCGATCGCGTGCCCTAGCTACTGACGCCCAGGTAAGCAGTACCCTGCGTCAACACCGCATCTTCATCGCTAGCTACGACAGGCGAATTGCTCCTTCCCGGCTGAGTGCCACTGCCAGCGGCCCTCCTAGTGAGTTGAGATCGCTATTGATTATTTTTGGTACCGTGAGTTGGAGCTAACCTAGTCCTCTTCAAAAATAAGTAGACAATAAGGTAATTAATGATTACTTTACTGAGGAAAAAACCGGTTCGGTGTACTTATGGGAAATTAGAATGTAAAAACTCATCTATTACTAGTATGGTGAAACAGACTTGTATACCTCAATGCTCTATTAATCTTTCGCAGGATGCCAGTCCTGAAAGTAAATTAAGATTATTGATGATTTATGCAGCCACTCACCCTGAGAAGTTTGAAGGGGACAAAGGGCTCAAGTTGATGCAGGTTGGTAGAGTATTAAACTTTCTAGAAACCACTGCTGGGTGTTTTTGTCTTTTCATTTTTTAGGGGAAAGGAAGACTAAAGGCTTGCCAATTGTATTTAGAACATTATGCACGCCCTAATATGTACATTTATGTGAAATATTAAGGTCTTTATTTGCTGAATAAAAAAATAACTTCTTAGCCTCCTAATACACAATTTTTCCTTTGAGCCTAAATTGACCAGATCAAACATGCTCCACTAATTTGCTTGACCCTCTTGGTTTTTTATGCCATTTTGCTACAACCCGAATTTTATTGTTTATTCTGAACTTGAGTACCTATTTGTGGTTGTACTTTTATGTATCATTTAAATTATGCATGGGTACCAAGTCAAGTATAATAATTTGTTTTATGCATGTCCCAAACTTAAGGCTCCACATGAATTTTTTACTTGATTTTTTCCCTTAACCTGAGAATAACTACTTATAGACATTCTTGATTTTTCTTGATTTCCTTTCATCCAACTTAATCAGCAAAAAACTAGTTGATTGTTTCAATTGATATTTTTTTGCTCCAAGTTTCATAAATTTGATAAATAGTAATAGCATGACCGTCTAGCGGCATTCAGCTGTTATGGATCTTTCTTCCATCCAGATTTACTGGAATAACATGTATTGGTGAAAATATATATATTAATGCAGCCTCATCAGCCTTTAGCTCTAATCATTGTAATGTTAGGGTGCTAAGAATTTGAAATTCTTTTGTTGTCTGCCTTACCATTTTCAGTTGGCAAAATTATCACCAGAGGATATGAAAGCTGTAAATAACATGATGTACTATGGAAAAATAGATTCTCAAAAGAAATCAGAAGGAAACTTCGCTCTTAAATTTGATGTTCAGAAGGTAATTACATTTCTTGGCGACAAAAATATATCCTGCAATTTTATCTTCTATGAAACTTCTTCCCAGAAAATTAGATAAAAGTTAACCGTTCTTATGGATTTGAAATATGAGTTGTTTTTGGCTCTTGTAGATGATGTTAAAATTGTTGCCTTTTGTTATGCAGAAGAAACAAGCTGTAAGAAAGGAAAAGAGTGGTGAAGAGGAAACCTGGGCATTGTCACGTTTTTATCCAGTGGTGGAGGTATTCATAGAATCCACAGATAGAACCATTTTTTTATCTTATCTTTGTATCTCATTTGTGCAGCTCTCTCATAAGATATGCAATGCATCCAGATTAATAAGATGATTATGTTTTGTTATAGTACTAAGAAATTGAAATGAAATCTATGTATGAACATTAAACAGATGCAATTAAGAATTTTTTTTTTCTTAAGATCCTTTTTTTGCCTCTTTTGTTTCTAGCGCTTTGATCACCTTTCATCCACATCCGTAACAGACTCCTTGGTTGATCACTTAACCTGCTTGGAAATTATTTCAGGTGGTCTTACCAGTCATTTGGTGCTTGATTCCCAGTCAAATCTGTTGGATAGACTACTAACTAGGCAATATATTACTCGATTCACTTTTACTATGGTCATTTGTTCATAAAGTTGTATAGGTAACATGATTTCTTTTAGGAGGTGATATGTTGCAATCTGCATCTCCAACTATGAAGCTCTTGCGACCGATTTAGGTAGTTTGATGAACATAATGGATGTCCAGAGTAACACTCTCGATCAAGTTTATCATTTACTTTTGGGAAATCTTCATTGTACCGAGTTTTCAGGTTTCTCTGTGGGTCTACTGTGTAGGTAACTCTTGGCAAACCTTATAAGATTCAATGTCTGTTATCTAGTCAACTAATTTGTGAGCATTCTCTTTTGTGATTATCTTGATATGATCATGGCCACTAAACACAACTACAAAAAGTTGTCTCCAACCGTTGGCCAAGGTAGATATGGCGCATCGAGAAGATACTGAGATATATTTACCCCATATTAGCAAAAACAAAAACAATAGGATATCAATCAACAGTTGATATTGGGAAATATTGTTATTAGCAATTCATTGTTGGTTAGATGGATACAATAACAAGCTTTTAAACTATGGTAAATGACACTAAGGGAACTACCTTAGTAATCACTTTACTAAGGTAATTAATGAACAAGCTAGATCTTATTTTTCTTGTAATTCATATGGTAGGCATCTTTATAAAAACTTGGTGAAAGAAAACAAGAGTGAGAAATTCAGGTTTGTAAATCTGCATAGCATCCCATGCTTTAAAAAAATCACAGTGGACAAATTAGTTAAAACTGAGCGGTTGAACCAAAGGGCAAGTATTTTAGCTGAAAGGCTAGGTGGTGCATCACTTAATCAGTTGGTTTTGGTGCCAAGTTGTAACAGGTAATAGACTTCCTGAATATATTTTTTCAATTGCCATTTTTATTTGAATTGAATGCACTAATTTTGTGTACTTCTGTGTAGTTTCCATTGGACTCTCACTCTCATTAATCCTCATAAGGAAATTGTTTACTTATTGGATTCCCAAGGTCCTTGCATTCGTGATAACGATTGGAAATATGTTGTGGAAATGTGAGTTTATATATGTTTTTTGTTAGTATGCATCTAAATTAGTCTTAAAACAATAGTTTATCAACTACTATACCTAATGTATAATTGAAGGGCAATAAAATTGTTTAATTCGTTCCAGGGAAGAAAAGGAAGAAAACAAGTACAGTGAGAAGTGATTAAAGTATTTGTACTTCTATTTAAATCAAAATTTTTTATTGTGTATAATATTGGTATTTTAAGCATTAAAAATATGAATTATCTTTGCCTTAGGTTCCTAGGCAACCGTATGCCAAACAATGTGGATATTATGTGATGAGATTTATGAAGCAAATTACTGAAGAAGTTACATCAATCGAGGGGGATGAATTCCGAACGATAGTAATAATTTCTTTATTATCTCAAATATTTAAAGTTATCTAGTTATAAATTTTTTCAAGTTGTTATGTTTTATTCTGTACAACATATAATGTGTTTTTGTTCATAGTTTGCAAAAGCAGAGTACTCCCAAGATGAAATTGATGAAGTGCGCTCCACGATAGCTGATTGTATACAGGATTATATTTGATAATAGGTATGTAAATGTTAGTTACTAAGGTTTAAACATTTCCTGGTAAATGTTAGTTACTAAGCTTTCGGGTGATATTCCCCTGAATCAAACAATATACATCAACAATATTTTTTTAGAGATGTTGTAACCTGGTGAATGATTCTAGATTGTCAGTTGTACTAGCCAACACTGTTATTATAACCCTTAGACAGCTTGTACATCATCAACATAGTACACATTAGTAGGCCAGTATTTAACATGGCAAAATTTAACATGACATTTATACATCATCAACATAGTACACATTAGTAGGCCAGTATTTAACATAATTGTGGTCATAAACAGATTGTGGACACTTCTTTGCTTACACATTATCCAACAGCTGAGACAAATTAGAGATTTGGAATAATTATTACCAAGGTCATAAACAAGTTGACTCAAACATGATGTTTTTATTTTTTGAGGATTGATCTGCGTAACATCTTAATATATTAGTATAAACTATATATTTATATCCTATGTACGTTTTATTTTTTTTGTGAATTATCATTCAGTTGTTATTGGATACTATTTTGGTAGGCATTTTGATGCATGTAGGAATCTATAGAAGATTTTATAATAAGATGAATTGATTCTAGTTCAAATCAATTGGAGAAAAAAAGACATAAGATGCAGAGACACCAAAGAATAATCTAATTAATATAATAAAAAATGATATGAATATTATTGATTATATGGTCTCATATAGAACTTAAATGGATGTGAACTTAATGGAGGATGAAATGATAAGATTGATGCAGCCGATCCAAATAGTTGACATAAACACAGCTTGAGGAGAGAATATACCTGGGTTTTCTCTTTGCGGAGTAAATTTGTCACGCCCCAGGGAGCCGCTCGTCCGATACCGACCGGACAGCTACTCCCTCGTCCCGGCGGACAATTGAAAAACCAGACCACCGCGACTACCTCAGCCTGCTTGCACCGCAGCCTATAAGGCTGGAACAAGCGACTGTGTAAAACGGAAATGGAACCGACGATAAAAGCTGCGTACCGGTACGACTTACGACAAACACAAGCACAAGACCTCCATGGCTCACAAAAGTACAACTATACCGCCATATAAAAAGGACACAATCAAATACGAATACCGCAGCGAAAAAGTAAAGTAAAGAAACAGAAAAAGGGTACCAACATGTACCACCAACAAAGTAATAGAAACATCCCGGAATCATCTCGATGAAATACGCGAACTGGGACAGGCTGCCGGGCGCTCCAGACAATCATCCTGAAATAAAAACAGGGAGCTAACGGGGTGAGTAATAATACTCAGTGAATATCTCATCAGATATACAGGATAGTCTAAGCTAGCAATAGAGTAACAGGAAAATCGAAATAACACAGGTACATGCAGGGGTAAACATAACTGGAACAGGAATAGAAATACCATACCAATCTGGCTGAGTCGTCGAAACTGACATAAGGGTCTCCTGTATGTGCATGTCAAACAAATGCAACATCCAAGTATAACAAGCACGGGCAAGTGCAAAAGATTCGTATGCACATGGTGCAATGACATGGTCACCTCTGTCGCCGGTCGGACATCGTCAGCTATGTACGGGAGGAAGCTGAGCGGACGCCACCCTCCTGCGTAGAGCTGTGACTGCCGTCCGTACTCTGCCGCTGCTAATCCTGAGCAACCGAGTAGACGGTATGCTGTCGGTGTAACACCCCTACTCCATGACCTATCCTGGCGATATCAATAACAGCCCCAGGCCAAAACCTATCCTGGCGATATCTATATCAGCCCCAAGCCATCTCTGGAGGATATCTCTATCTGAGTGTTAACACCTACCCCATGTATACAAATGAGGGAGAGATCTCTCTCTCTCTCAACTCCTGGTATATGGGCTACTCAAGGAGGGTCCTCTGCCTGCTACCACGCTCGATTCACTAACCCATGAGTGCATGAGCGGAGCAGCACAGAGCACACTACCCATACCCCGTCAACCACTAACCCATGAGTGGCCGTATGGATAGTTCAGTATGACTGTCGACCTGACTCACCCATAAGGGCACACTGATCGACAGTGATGCACAGTGCACGATGATGCATGACTCTGGTCAAACAGCATCCACTATCTAATCCACCTATATCAACATGATATGCAAGGATCATAAATAATGCACCATAGCCTAGGTCCTAAGGGTATAGGTATCACATGCCAGGTATATCATAAACGGTATCAGCCAAGGTAGATCAGGTATAAAATACTACATTACCTTACCGCTAAACATAGCATATCAAGCATATCAACTATGACTAATCTAAAAGATAAGTCAGAGATACCCGCCTCGATATGAAGAAGTCCAGGCGTCGAGAACCCCCCCGTCCAAAAATAATAGCCGCGACGAAGATAGCCGCGACACTCAATATCCTGCATCAAATACACAATCACTTAGCCAAATATAACTTCTAATTTAATTAGGATTAATTCTAATCAATCAATCCTAATTAAACACCCCTTTGATTAATTAGGATTAATTATAATTAATTAATCCCAATTAAACCCTAACTTCTTAACCATCACCGTCTAAATTAATTAGGATTAATTGAGAATAATTAATTCCCAATTAATCCCTCAACTCATGATCCAATTCAAACCCAAAGGCAAAATAGATGTCCTGTGATCACATACGAATTTGACAGAGATCACCTAATAACAAACAACTCCAAAAGATCTGAAGAACTCGGAAAAAATAGAAACACCACCACAACTCCCAATTCGGCAGAACACTACCGAAATCAAAAACATAAACCAAAGCTCAAATCCATCTCACGATCAGAGATATTGAAGAGAATCAACCACAATCCCAATCTAAGATCGATCAAGATCAATCCAACACAACATAGATCAACAACATCTCCAGGACAAGGATCAGAACCCTCACGAACATAGAAGAAATCTAATAGATCCAAACTCGCAGAATTAACAATCCCAAATCCACTCAAAAACAAGAACCACTCCATAGCATCATCTCACGGTAGAAGCAACACAACTCCAAGAAACACAAGAACTCGAACTCTACTGATCAGAGTCTAAAGTAGATCACCAACCAAAAATAAAGCTTACCTTCAATGGTGCGCTCGAACTCCTCTGCTCAAGTTCTGTCAAGAATGAATCCAAATTCAAAATCTAATCCTCTCATCTCTACACCGGTCCAAGATTATAATGCATCATCAAGAATCAGCATCCAAATCCGTATACAAAACCATATCACAAATCCATCTCAAGGTCAGCACAATCATATGAAATCTTACCTGTTATCATGTTGGATTTGTGATCGCCGGAAATCCTTTGCTTGGATGCAGCGGACCAGCCAAGGAGTAGACGCAGATCTCCTTTCCAAGACCGCCCTCACAAGCCCTAGGTTCACCCCAAGGGAAAAAGAGTCAGTTCGTCATAGGGAAGAAGAAAATCGATATGCCCTAGATCTGTACCTTGGTGTTTAGCCCCAGCCTCCTCGCATCAGGAATCGAGCTCAACCCCATTGGCGTCGGGTGCGCAAGCCACCAACGAAGCCGCGCACGAGTCCCTGTCGGATCTAGAGTTTTCGGCAGCACAGAGCTCAGATGGGGAAAGAAAGACTCACGATCTAGAGATCTAGGAAGACAAGCTATGGCTCTCACCAACGACACCCATGGCCAGCGATCGGCGAGTTTTGGTGGCACCGATTGAGGGAAGGAGAGGGAGAGATGGGAAATCAAAAGAGTCGGCTGGAGAAGAGAATGAAGAAGAAAGAGGTGTTGGCCGCCGCTAGTTCTCGCAAAATGGAGGAAAAGAAGAGTTTATAAGGGGTGGCTTTTTGCAAAAAAACCCTTCAACTGTTTCGAAATCCAAATCATGCCCTCCAAATTTGGCTATTCGCATAATAGTCCTCAAGTTTCAAAAATTTTACATTTTAATCCCTCAAAAATTTCTGTATCTTTACAAAATTAGCTTTCTGCAACACAAACAATTACAGCTTTACAATTTTCACAATCATGCAGAATTACTGATGCACGAATCCATAAATATGATTATTTGCTATTTTATTCTTTAGGTGTTGAACTTCTAAATTTGTTATTATCCCATCTCAGCCTTAGACATTCATTTACTGGATTCCTTGCTCAAGAAGTGTACTTATAGAAATTCTTGGGTAATAAAAATTTGAGAAAATAAAATGTACACAAGGGGATGGGCGTTTTTGTATTGAAACTTTCCTCATTAATTAGAAGTAGGCAACATATAGCGAGCATTTTATGAATTTGAAGAAATCTGTCTTGTTTGAGTTAGATAATGGTAAGGTGCTTGTATGTTGTTCTTGGCTAATCTTTCATTTTGGCCAAATTCCCAATTTGCTAATCATTGCTCTTGTCAAGCACAAACCAGAATTGCATCCTTGTCCTACCCTAAATTCAAGTTCCGGTTAATTTTGGCCTCACTTTGACTTGATCTAGGCAAAAATGTAATCTTGTGTTTATATCCATGTGGTAATTTGGTCTATCTCTAAAAGTATATATTCCCCTAAAGATCCTGTTGTAGTCATGAGAGTTTGTCTCCTCTTCTCCCGTTGTCTTCTCATTTTTTTTTGGGTTCATTTTAGCCTTGTCAAAGATATATATTGCTAACATTTGAAACTGACAGTATATGTTCACTTCTAGCCTTCTAGGGAAGCCAACGTAGATCAACCAAGAAGGGTGCAATGCTCTACTGGTAGCACCAATGTGTATGAGGTTTAGGGGTAGTATTCATTATATGTTTTTCTTTTTGTCAGAAAATGTCCAACAAGAAAGTATTATTAAACCTCTTTGATGGTCATTCACGCATCCCTTTCATCCCTTTGGTTCAAAAACTAACACTAAAGAATTTCTGTCTGTCTAGAACAATAATCACTCAATTTCAACATCAACATGACAATTTGTTAATGAGTATGTCTTCACTGATTGGTTTGAATTACAATTCTTTTATATATATATGACAATTTCAACATCAACATGACAATTTGTCAATGAGTATATCTTCACTGTTTGTTTGTTTGTTATTTTTATTGTTTGTTGATACATATCTTCATGGATCATTTTTTATTGGACATATGCATTTAATAGAATAACTAATTAGAGTGTTTGTTCTCTTTTTTCCAGCTGCAGGTACTTGTTCGTGATCATGTTTGAAGACCATTAATCTGACCTTCCAAGCTATAATTTTTATGATTTGAACTTCATTGTAAGTTTAGTTGGGTCAGAATTATGAACTCTTGTAATTTGGGTCAGAAGATACTTTAGTGGTTCGTCTGTAGAAAGGTTTTTGGATAAAAGATACTTTTGTGATTTCGTCTGTAGAAAGCTTGTGGTGGATCTTTATTGTAAATATGTTGATGATGTTTGAT
Organism: Boesenbergia rotunda; assembly: GCA_024364735.1. Classification (NCBI taxonomy): domain Eukaryota; kingdom Viridiplantae; phylum Streptophyta; class Magnoliopsida; order Zingiberales; family Zingiberaceae; genus Boesenbergia; species Boesenbergia rotunda. The sequence continues at coordinate 656,457 of JAGFNQ010000264.1, read as the reverse complement.
ATATATAGTTTTTGTTTCGAGGTTAAATTATTGCCTTTTAATTGAAAATATAATGGAAATATCTTTGTTGTCAAATTGGTATGAAACTGTTGTGGACCAGTGCAAACGCACAACAGATTTTTTTTAAAGCTAAACTGTTGTTGTAAATAAACGGTGACATACGACAACACAGTGATAAAACTGTTGTCGAATATAATAAAAGACAACGGTGAATATGACATACGACAATGGTGATAAACTGTTGTTATTGATATACGACAACGGTTATAAAAACTGTTGTCGAATATAATAAAAGACAACGGTGAATATGACATACGACAACGGTGATAAACTGTTGTTATTGATATACGACAACGGTTATAAAACTGTTGTCGAATATAATAAAAGACAACAGTGAAAAATTGTTGTGAAAATGTTGTCGAATGTGATATACGACAATAGTGGAAAACTGTTGTCAAACTGTTGTCGTAGACCAAAACGACAACAGTGATTCACTGTTGTCGTAGACCCCCCCTTTAACAACATGGCCTTTAACAACAGTGGTATTTGGCCTACGACAACAGTGATTCACTGTTGTTAAATGCATTTTTTCTAGTAGTGACCACTCAAACATTTACTATATTTATTCCACATGACTACAGCTACGTAAGTTAAATCTCCACAGATCACTCTCGCTCACTATCACTCACATATAAAAGAGAAGTAAGGCTAATATAAGCTATTGTTATTCCTATCCGCATATCAAATTCTAAAATCTTTGATTTCATAAAAATAAGGTAAAGTATCGTTCATAGTTACATACCCTAAGGTACTTTCCATCATAAGACATCATTCATATCCTAAAGTACTTTCCATCATAAGGCATTATTCATACTTGCATATTCTAGAATCATAACATATCATTCATGCTTGCAGATTCTAGAATCATAAATGAAAATAAGATATACATAGAGGTACTTGGAAGCTGCAGGAAGAAGGCTTGATGTGTGTGTAGTGAGATGGCAACCTGCTCTGATACCAACCTGTAACGCCTGTCTTTTTCCCGCACCTTACCGTGTGGCGGACGACATTACACTAACATACATAAACATGAAAACATCGTAATGCAGCGGAAACATTTAAAACTTATGCATACATGTACCTAGCACTTAAATCATACATACATATCTTCACTATAATTCCTAACATGGTGACATGGTAACATAGCATATTAACATCATACGTAGTATCATGACATAAGGTTCATATAAGTCATCCATCAGACAACATAAGTAGCAAGTGTATAATCTTCCTTGAACAAAACCATCCTAATTATAGCATGAGACATGCAAAAACATAGAGCATGTGACGAGTATAATATTAAAACTTTTCTTTCTGCCATGTCACTGTCACACACACACTCGTGCCCTTCCTGCTGCTTCCCCTAGTATCCTCTTGCTTGATCTGCGGTATATGAAATAAGACTATAAGCACATAGACTTAGTAAGACTCTTTCCTACTCACTAAAACATACATCGCATAACATATACATATCACGTTCTGAATAACATACTTATCATGACATAATGAATAACATGAATGCATACATGAGTCAATGCATATACGTAAGGATGCTTAATTTAGAATCATACTTTTTAGATACTTAAACATAAACATAACATCATTGGGGTCCCCGGCTTGTACCACATACATACATTATATGCGCGCATCCCTAAGTAAATACGAGGTAGCTAGTCTCGACCTACTAAGGTAGGAATAGCTATAGTAGTTCCCAAAACCGAGGCGTTCTTAAGGTGCCCATCCCTGTTGGACAGCTACGGTAGTCCCAGAACCGTGGACAGCTACGGTAGTCCAGAACCGAGGCGTTCTTAAGGTGCCCATCCCTTGGACCCTTACTTCGGTCCGATACAAGCTCATTCATAAAGTAAATTAACTTTGCATGCTTCATCATTCATAGACATACATAACATATCTTAAGACATAATCATAATCTTGTTACATGGAGCATGACATAAGAGTAGGAACAGCTACGGTAGTTCCAGAACTGTGGACAGCTACGGTAGTCCAGAATCGAGGCGTTCTTAAGGTGCCCATCCCTTAGCATGACATAAAGCATACTTGGCATTTCATCATTCATACTTAATTCATAACATCATTATGCCTTCATCATTCATACTTATCATTCATACTTAAGGCATAACATTATCTTCATTCATCTTTTCATTCATAAAACATGACATACATAAATAATCATAGTATCCATCATAGAGCATGCATGGGTAAGATTCATATGAACATGGTACATACTACTTATATTCATGGCATTCTACATTACTTAGGTTCATGGCATTCATCATAGAGCATGCATAGACCTTCACAAACGTATATCCCTTATAGGCATTTAACAACATACATGCATTATTCTATATACCAGGAAACCTACATCAAATACATGTGTTCATGGTATATGGGTAAAAACATTCATAAATAAACATAGCACATAATCTAACATACAAAGTCATGGTATATAACACATAAGGCTAGGGTTTTAGGTAGCATAAAAATTCTTACAACATACTTAACACATACGTACATCATAGTAAGCTATAAACAAGTATCCTTGAAACCTTAACCCAACCCAAACCCTAGTTCATGGACTTGGACGAAAGTTCCTTTGGAGAGGGTCTCATCATTCAAGCAACATGAAAAGGTCCCATAGTTAAAAAAAAACCCATACATTACATACAATGTCATAGTAAGCTATTGGACCCCATAATTAGGGCTAACCCTAAATCCTAGTCCTCCCATTTATCTTTGGCCGAAACCCTAATGGGTCACCAACACATGAAAAAAATTCATAAAATTTCTAATTTACATCTCATACCTTACATATAATCCCATAGGAATCCATTAGAACCCTTGCTTGGAGTTAACCCTAACTTCTTGCCCTAACCCATCTTGGCCGAAACTTACAAGGACCATAAGACATGTAAAAATCCACATAAATCACCCTTAACATCCCTTGCATCATGAGAAATCATAAGAAACATCATTAGGGAGTTAGAACTAATCCTAGCCATGGAGTCATGGTGGTGGCCGAAACCCTAGAAGCCCACCTTCATGGATTTCTCAACTTAGATCTTGAAACAAAGACTTAAATCATGATAAACATCAAAGGAAAACCATTATACCACAGGTGAGGGAGTCTTACCCTTGTTGACTTGGTTTTTAGACCTTAACTAGAGAAGAGGATGAAGACCTTGTCGTCCCTTGATCACCCTTAGCCCTTGTAGCCTTGTAGGAGCCTTGGATCTTCAAGAGAAAGTCCCCTTGTGAAGCTTTTCCAAGGGAGGGGAGCCTTGGTGGGTTTCGGCTAGGAGAAGGAAGAAGAAGAGAGGAATGGCCTTGGTGGAAGAAGAGAGGAAAAAGAGTAACTCTTATGTCTCTTCCTCTTTCATCTAATCTTTTATACCACATGAAGGGGGGGGGGAGTGAAGGGTCATGGTGCCTCTTCTCTTGATGACTCTTCACTTTCCTAAGCCTTAACCAAAATCCACTTCATTCTCTACTAGCACTCCCTTGCTAGGTGAATTGGTTAATACATGCATGGTGTTACACTAGGTCCAAGGTTCAATCCTTGGTCCATGCACTTTATTTTTTTTATTTTTTTATTTTTTTTTCTTTTAATTTCGACAATGCCCCCCTAAGGCCTACCAATAGCCATGCTAATATTCCTAATTTAAACCCATTTCTATTTATATTCAGTTCTACCTAGGATCCACTAATAATCATGGTACTAGAAAAACCCATGGAAGGCCCATTAGTACTTAACTTCTTATTCCATATAGAAAATCATGGCTAATCATGATAAGGTTCCTACCAGTACCTCTATGTTCCTCAAAAATTTATCTAGACATGATCAATATTTTAAAGAAAATATTGAGAAAATTTTCCGGGTCGTTACAAAGTCAAGGAGGTTAACGGAAGGATGATTGGTGTTAGTGGCGGTGAAACCGTGGAGTGAGATCTTGGGATGAGACTTGCTAGTGCTCTAAGTTCATTGTTATTGCTTATGTTTCAAGATAGTAGTGTTAATTCTGCAAAGATTATATGATTGAGTTGTTGTATGGCTTACTACTTTTGATGGTTTATGATCTAGTCCAAGTATTTTGAGTATGAGTTATATAATCATAGTTAGCAGTAAAAATGTTATTCATGATCTCCTTGACATGTTTCTCAGTTTTGGAAATAAGTTTCCAGAATTACCTGTCGACTGCACTTAGTGTCAGTCGACTGCCCTCAATGAATTCGAGGGAATAGAAACATTGGGGAAGTAAAAACCAGGTGAGTCGACTGGTAGTTCCTCCAGTCGATTAGTCCAGGGCCAACTTTCAAACAGAAGGATTGGGGGAGTGATTTGGCCTAGGAGTCGACTAGCACTAGTCGACTGCATGTTGGGTATGGCTTGGCAGGTTTCCTCAGCGAATACCTGGTCGATCTGAGAGACCTCTCCATGCCTACGGATCAAAATTTAATCTGAATGGATACCCGTCTCCCATCAACCGTCTCGTGCTATATTGAACAATCCAAATTACAACTTAGCCAATTACCAAAATCGGCCTTGTAATTTGCTCGACCGTTCGACCGTTCGACCGTGGAAAAGGTGACATGTCGATCGCCGGCTTTTGTGTTTATGGTCGGGGTCCAGTTAATAATTTATTCATGAAGATATGAACTCAAAATAATAAACTATTTAACATGAAATGATGAGACGAATCAACAAGACACATAATTGACATGCAATTAATTGAAGGAGCATAGGGAAAGATATACCTTTCCGATCACCTCGCAGCCTTCTACCTTATGTCCTCCCTTCGCGGACGTCATGTGGGCAACTATCCACCGTGAACCGAGATCTGAGGCTTCTAAACAATCACACTTTCCTCTTCCTTCCTAGCCGAACCAAACCCTAGCCACTAGGGTTTGCGCCGCCGGCCCCTTTTCTCCTCTCCCTTATGCTGCCGACCGCCGGAGCCTCCAAGGCTGTGCCAGCTCGGTAGCTAACCTTGAGAGGAGAACAAAGAGGAAGAAGAAGGAGAAGAAACTCCTTCCTAAATCACCCAAACCCGGCTGCTCTCCCTTCCTCTTCCCTTGGTGCCGCCGACCACCAAGGCCGACCGCCGCCCTCCCTTGTGCGCCTCTCACCGGCTTCTCTTCTCCTCGCAGATCACCGCCAAAAGGAGGAGACAATCCTCCCTATCATCAGTAGAGATCAGCGCCCAAGAAGAAGAAAAGTGAGAAGAAGAAGGAGGACTTCTCCTTCCTCTATTCGGCGCCCTAAGAGAGAGAAATGAGAGAGAGAAGAGAGGAAGCCTTGGATGGTTTTTCAGGATTGTCTAAGCCTTGGTTTCATGGTCTCAATGGGTATATATAGGGCTAAGATAGGGACCAAGAGGAGGAGTTGGTTCTTGGCCCACTAATGGATCTAAACCCGATCCATTAATTAAGATCTATTCCACTAAAGGACCTTAATTGAACTTCCTCACCAACCCCCATATTTTCATATGGGCTCCACATATTACGAGTCATCCATCCCCCCGTGTTTAAGATCTTGATGCTCGTTAATTAATTTAAATTATTGATAATTCAAATTAATTAACCTTTGAGTCCTTGACTAGTTCCACTGTGTTGGATGTGTATACTAAAAGACATGACTTTTCTTATATGAACATCTTTTATGAAAAGTGAATCACACTACACTAGGTGTTTGTTTATAATAGTACATACACGAAGTCCCATTGCTTAGCATTGTAGATAACATGGTGTGTGGTGTCACATGGAAGATCATGTTATCAGTACCTTACTTAGCATAAATAGAGGCTCACAACTTAGATGGAAATGGATAAACTATCGGGAAGATTGTAGTGTAGTCAGGTGTGGTTGGTCTTGACCATAGGACTACACTAGTGTGCTATGAGTGCATTGAGTAGGACCGAAACCCGAGGTTATCCAATTTTGTACTGACTAAAAAAATTGGATAGGACCTCAGTTGTTATTATGTAGGACGATCCCTTAATCTCGAAATAATATTGGGCATATATTATTATTTATTATTTCTTTGATTTATCAAAGGGCGAGATCTATTCAGCTAGGTCGACAGACCCGATAAGTTGGGAAATAATATTAGTAATATGATGTGCTGATAATTATTGACGGAATTTGTGTCCTGGAGAGTCAGGATGATGATGCCCCCTTGATGAGCTCAAAAGGTTCACCGTGCCAAACCCTGTAGGTGGATTTGATCCGGCACGCTGAAAAAGGTTGAGTGGTACTAATCAAGGATCCAGAAGTTAATTAAGTTAAATTGTCAGTAATTTAATTAATTAACAGGCATGCGCTATCTTAAATACGGGGGGATGGATGACTCGTAATATGTGGAGCCCATATGAAAATATAGGGTTGGTGAGGTGAGTTCAATTAGGATCCTTTAGTGGAATGGATCCTAATTAATGGATAGGGTTTGGATCCATTAGCGGGCCAAGAACCAACTCCTCCTCTTGGTCCCTGCCTTAGCCCTATATATACCCTATGAGATCAAGAAACCAAACCAATTGATCAAACCTAAGAGCCTAGGAAAAACCCTCCTCCTCTCCTTCTCTCTTCTTCTCTTGGCGCCGACTAGGAGAAGGGATTCCCCTTCGGTTTCCTTGATTCCTCCTCAACCAAGCTTTGGCCAAGACTCAAAGGATCAAGGTAGGAATCTCTTCTACCTTGTTTGAGGCTTGGGAAAGGCTAAGGAGGCGCCGGCGAGGTAAAGAAGGCGGCGCAAGGGTGTCTTGCGGCGGCGGCGCTAGAAGGAAGAAGAAGGGGTATTGAGGTGTTTTGTGGCTGAGAAGAGGGATGTCCTTTGTCTTCTTCTTCTTCTTCTTCATCTTCCTCTGAAGGTGCACCGTTGATTCGGAGGGCTTGGAGCCAGCTCCAGTGGACGGCGGCGCAAAGAAAGGGGAGGAGGTGTCGGCGGCGCAAACCCTAGGGTTTAGGGTTTGCGGCCGGATTGAAGAAGCGGTTTGGTGGGAGTTCTTGGTGATATCAGATCGCGGTAGATCATTGCCCACACGACGTCCGCGAAGGGAGGGTCATAAGGTAGAAGACCGCGAGGTGATCGGAGAGGTATAACTTTCCATAAGCTCCTTTGTATATCCTTATGCTGTGCATGTGTTGTGTGGATATGTCTCATCATTTTATGTGTAAGAATTTCATGTTTTGCTTGGAAAATATATTTAATGAATTCTTAACTGGACCCCGACCATAAACACAAAAGTCGGCGATCAACTCATCGCCTTTTCCACGGTCGAACGGTCGAGCAAATCATAAAGTCGATTTTGGTAATTAGCTGAGTTGTGATTTGGATTGTTCGATACGACACGAGATGGTTGATGGGAAACGGCTCTCCATTCGGGTTAAAATTTTAATCCGTAGGCGTGGAGAGGTTTCTCGGATCGACTAAGTATTCGCTTAGGAAACCCTCCAAGGAATAACCAACACACTGGACCTTATCATCATACTGGATCAAATCCACCTGTAGGGTTTAGCATGATGAACCTTTCGAGCTCATCAAGGGGGCACATTAACCCGACTCACCAAGACACGGATTCCGACAATAATCAACAACATATCATATTATTAATATTATCTCCCAACTTACCGGGCCTATCGATCTAACAGAATTGATCTCGCCCATTGGTAAATCAAAGAGATAATAATTAATAATATATGCCCGTTATTATTTCGGGATTAAGGGATTGTACTCCATAATAATATCTTGAGGTCCTATCCAATTATCGAGTCAATACAAATTGGATAACCTCGGGTTTTGGTCCTCCCCAATGTACTCAAAGCACACTAGTGTAATTCTATGGTCAAGATCAACCATACCTAATTACACTACAACCATTCCGACGGTTTGTCCAATTCCATCTCGGTTGTGGGCCTCTATTTATACTAAGCAAGGAACTGATAACATGATCTTCCATGTGACACCACACACCATGTTAACTACAATGCAAAATAATTAGACTTTATGCATGTACTAATATAAACAGGCACCTAGTGTAGTTGTGATTCTCTTTTCAAAATGAAGATGTTCATATATATAAAAAGAGAAATGTATTTTAGTATACACATCTAACACTGCACCTATCATCAGTCGACTAGGAGCAATGTAAAAGAAAAGAAAAAAAAAGAGAGAAGAAGAAATTGTGACCTCCCTCTAAGGTTAAGGTTAAGAAGAGAGGGTCGTTATAGGTTTGGCATCAGTGCAAGTTTCTACCCTTCCGCCACACTGACATCAAGCATCCATTCTGCCGCCTACCAAGTAAGAAAGTGCATATGCTTAGTTTTATATACTTGTCTTTATTTGGAAATTAGTATCAGTATATGCTATTATGTGTATGAAGGTAGTGAAGCAATAATGTCTTTATTCTCTTTATGATATAGAGTAAGAGAATGCCAAGAGGACGTGCAAGGAAGGCCCAAAATGAGGAGCGAGCTCCTAGAGGGAAAGAGGGAATAGAGTTAGTACCACCACCAAATCTTTTAGAGGCGGTGGCTCAGTTACAAAGGTAGTTAGCAGAACAGCAGCCAGTAATTGCCACCCTGATGGCTAACCAGCAGACCGCTCCTACTACCCCGCCGGTGGGGAATGTAGTGCCACTTGTTGTAACTGAAGTTCCATCGGTTACATCTGTAGTCCCGGCAAGGGGGGGGGGGGGGGTAAGGCAAGAAGCATACCTTATCCAGTGGCAGAAATTGAAGCTAGAGAATTTCTCAAGCACAAGCGAACCATGGGATGCTCAGGCATGGTTCAAAACTCTGGAGTGCATAGTAGCTGGACTGGCCTGAAGTAGAAAAGATAAAGTGTGCATCTTTCTGTTTTACGGGTGATGCTAGAATGTGGTGGGAGAGAGTCAAGGCCAAGAGAAATGTCAGTCAAATGACATGGGTCGACTTCGAGACCGAGTCCTTCGAAGAATACTTCCACATGCGAGTAACCAACAAGCATTATGATGAATTCACGAAATTCATACAAGGAGAACTGTAACGACCCAGAAAATTCTCTTAATATTTCTTTAAAATATTGAGCATGTCTAGATTATTTTCCGAGGGACCTAGAAGTGTTGGTACGAATTTTAGCCTAGAAATCCATGATTTTCTCATTTAAATTGAGAAACTAGGTACTAATGGGCCTTATATGGGTTTTCTAGTACCATAATTTTAGTGGATTTTAGGTAGAATTTAATATAAAATAAATAGTTTTTAATGAGGAATATTAACATGATTATGGGGGAATTTTTAGAGAATTTTCGGAATAATAGAGAAATAAAATAAAAATAAAATAAAAAATTAGTGCATGCACCAAGGATTGAACCTTGGACCTCTTGTACAACCATGCATGCTCTAACCAATTCACCTAGCAAGGGAGTGCTATGAGGGAATGAAGTGGATTTTTGTTAAGGCTTGGGAAGAAGGAGGAGCCATCAAGGGAAGAGACACCATGACTCTTCACTTACCCCCTTAATGTGGATTAAAAGCATAAGAGGAGAAGTTACCTTTCTCCTCTCTCATTCCATTAATTCATTTCCTTCTTCTCTTCTTCTTTATCCCCTCCTAGCAGAAAACCCCAAACCCCATTCCCTTGGAAAAAAAAAACTCCACAAGGAGACTCCCTTTTGAAGATCTAGGTTCTCTTCCAAGACTACAAGGGCTAAGGAGAAGTTTGGAGGCAAGAAGGTCCTTCCTACTTCCTTGTCCAAGGATTTAATCCAAGATAAGGGAAGGTAAGACCCCTCTCACCTGTGGTATGATTGTTCTTGATGCTTAACAAGATTTAGATGTTTGTTTAAGATTTAAGTTGGGAAAAAAATCATGAAGTGGAGCCTAGGGTTTCGGCCAAGGCTATTGCTTGGGCTTAGGGATGATGTAAATTTTCTTTTGTGCTCTTAAATGTTTCATGATGTTATGTAAGGCATAGATTATGATATAGGGAAATTTTTGATGCCCTAAAACCCATCTAGGGTTCGGTCACATCAAGTATAGGGCTAGGGATTAATTTTCAATCCCTCAAGCATGATTGGTATGTTTGCTATGATAGACTATGGATGATAATGGAGACTTATATGAATTTTCTAGGGGTTATTTCTCCCCTAGGGTTTCGGCCAAGCATGAATAAGGCCTTGGACTTTAGGGTTAAAACCAATTAAGGGTCCAAGTGGGTTCCTATGACATGATTAAGTAAGGTATTGGAGGTTAACCATGGTTATGCAAATTTTTCTAAGGACCTATGACCCTCTAGGGTTTTCGGCCAAGTCCTAATCTAGGGCTTGGTTTGGGTTAAGTTCTCAAGAATGACATGTATGTATGCTATGTACCCTAACCATGCATGTTTTATGAATGTTATGTATGTATGCCATGCTTTAGGAATGACATGTATGTATGCTATGTACCCTAACCATGCATGTTTTATGAATGTTATGTATGTATGCCATGCTTTAGGAATGACATGTATGTATGCTATGTTTTACGAACAATATGTATGTAAGTCATGTCTCATGAATGCTATGTATGTATGCCATGCTTTATGGATGATATGTATGTATGCTATGTTTAAGAATGAAGATGATGAACGAAAATGATAACCATGGCCTAAGACAAAATGATGTAAGCATGACATATCTTATGAATGAAAATGAAGAATGATGATGAATGTTCATGCCTTTAAGGCATCATGATGTTAAGTATGAATGATGAAATGTTAAGTATGTCTATGTCATGCTAAGGGATGGGCACCTTAAGAACGCCCCGGTTCTGGACTACCGACTAAGCTGTCCACGGTTCTGGAACTACCGTAGCTGTTCCTATGATATGTCAAGTATGAATGATGAAGTATGCATATGTATTTTACTTTATGAATGGGCTTGTACCGGACCGAAGTAAGGGTCCAAGGGATGGGCACCTTAAGAACGCCCCGGTTCTGGACTACCGAAGCTGTCCACGGTTCTGGGACTACCGAAGCTGTCCAACAGGGATGGGCACCTTAAGAACGCCCCGGTTCTAGGACTACCGAAGCTGTCCTTACCCTAGTAGGTCGAGGCTAGCTACCTCGTATTTACTTAGGGATGCGCGCTTATGATGTATATATGTGGTACAAGCCGGGGACCCCAATGATGTTATGTTTATGTTCAAGTATTTAAAATGAAAGTATGATTTCAAAAAATTAAGCATCCTTACGATATATGCACTTGACTTATGCATTCATTCATGTTATGCATTATGCTCATGTTTAAGTTTATGTTTATGCTCATGTTTAAGTTTATGTTTATGCTCATGTTTAAGTTTATGTTTATGCTCATGTTTAAGTTTATGTTTATGCTCATGTTTAAGTTTATGTTTATGCTCATGTTTAAGTTTATGTTTATGCTCATGTTTAAGTTTATGCATTATGCTCATGTTTAAGTTTATGTTTATGCTCATGTTTAAGTTTATGATTATGCTCATGTTTATGTTTATGTTTATGCTCATGTTTAAGTTTATATTTATGCTCATGTTTAAGTTTATGTTTTTCCTCATGTTTAAGTTTATGCATTATACTCCTGTTTAAGTTTATGTTTATGCTCATGTTTAAGTTTATGTTTATCTCATGTTTAAGTTTATGTTTATGCTCATGTTTAAGTTTATGTTTATACTCATGTTTAAGTTTATGTTTATGCTTATGATTTATGCCAAGACTAAGTTTATGTTTATGTCTGAATTATGTTATGCTAAGGTGCTTTATGCGATTATGTTAAGTGACGCATGGTTTTAGTGAGTAGGAAAAAGGGTCTTACTAAGCCTATGTGCTTATAGTCTTATGTTTCTCGTACCGCAGATCAAGCAAGAGGCTATTAAGGGAAGCAGCAGGAGGGGCAAAAGTATGTGTGTGGTGGCGTGACATGACAAAAAGG
>JAGFNQ010000264.1:508992-641699 GCA_024364735.1 Boesenbergia rotunda | reverse complement strand
TTTTCCTGTCTCACTGAATCTAGGGTTTTCAATCACGTTAACCTTAAGGTTTTTGTGAGACAGGTTTGAAGGTAAAAATTAATTTTGAAAGGGAATTTTCATTTATTTTGAAAAGATATTTACTTTTGAAAACAGATTAAGTGTTTTTCAAAAAGATAATAAGTTTGAAAAATAGAGGTTTTGAAAAACAGTTTAGAATCTATAATTATTTGAAATTTGAGTTAGATTCGAATTTGACAAAAGTTAACTTGAATTTGAATTTCAGAAATTGGCTTCCAGGTCTTGGCGAGGCACTAGGCCTTCTTTGGCCGAAGCCTTATGGGATCATCCACCCTTTCCTTGACAAAGCCTTTTAATGAAATTTCATTTTCAAATTAAATTAGGTCATTTTCTGGTCTAACTAGCTTGGGTCTTGGATCGGTAGCTTCGGCTAGTTCCGCCAAATTGGCTTCCCTAACGTACTATCATCTCACCTCCTCCCAATACTATGTTTTCAATTTTCAAGTAATTTTAGTCCTTAAATCTAAGAATTCCTTAAATCTAAGCATGGCAATTTGCAAGAAATTAAATAAACACACAATCAATCAATTAAAAAAACTATCTAATTATAAAAATTGTTTTGATTTTGGCTCCCCCTGGATTATAGCCTCTATATGGGTTAGGCAAGAGGTGAATCTTGTCCTTGGGGATCCAAAATTGATTTGAACCAGTTGGTTTAGTCAGGCACAGTTTTGGCACCCATGCCTGAACCTTAGGTCTTGACTGGTTCAGTACAGCAAAGTAAGATCTTTGCCGAGATTTGGTTCTATAGCCAAGTCCGGATCGATTTAGAACAGACTTCTGTTTTCCCAGAATCATATCAAGATTCTTGGAACCAGAAGTGAATCGTTCTAAAGCTGTTCTTAAATCCTTGACTTGAGTTTTCAAGGAGAAATTCTCTGATTCAAGTTTCTCAACTTGATCAGGGGTTTCTTCCTGAATTTTCTCAGTTAAGGAATTAGAATCAGCTCCCTCTTTTAGGAGTTTTACTTCCTGTCGGAGGGACTCGATTCGGAGTTTGGCTTTCGCCAAATCTCGGGATAGATAGGAAATAAGAGAATTTAATTGCGATTTTGAAAAACCCGTTACCTTTATTTCGCCGTCTTCGGAGAATGTCAGCTTGCCGTCGTCCCGTTCCGAGTCTGAGTCAGTCTCGATTTGATCCGAAGCGGTCAGGGCTAGAAGATTGGACTGAGGTGCTTCTTCTTCTTTCTTCTGAGGAAGACTCGTCCCAGGTTGCTTGGAGTGCCTTCTTCTTTCTGTTCTTTTTGGACTCCTTTAGACTTGGACATTCAGTCTTGTAGTGGCCCTTCTTCTTGCATTCGTAGCAGGTTACGTTGGGCTTTTGTTTGTCAGTTGCCGGTTCATCTTGTCCGTCCTTTCTTCGGCTTGTTCTCCGTGTGTTAGTTTGATTCTTCAACTTTTTGTAGTAGCTTCGAGCTAGCCGGACCAGTTCTGATTGATCTTCTTCTTGATCTTCTATTTCTGAATCTGAGGTAGATTCAGGTTCAACTTGAATTTTCTTCTTGGTCATTTTCCCTGTTTTCCCTGCAAAAAAGGCTATACTTTTCTCGACCAAATTGGAGTTAGTCTGTTCATGTAGCTCAAGTTCAGAAAATAACTCATCTAGCTTAATTTTTGAAAGATCCCTAGAGACCTTGTATGCATCTACCATAGATGCCCACAAGGTGGTCCTAGGGAATGCATTTAGGGCGTACCTTATCAGATCACGGTTTTGAACCTGGTGACCTATTGCGTGAAGACCATTCATCAGCTCCTGGATTCTGGCGTGGAGCTGGGCTGCTGTCTCGTTATCTGCCATTTTGATAGTGAAGAGCTTGTTCAGTAGCAAGTCTCGTTTGCTGATCCTTGTATCTGAAGTTCCTTCGTGGAGTTCAATCAATTTAGCCCATAGTTCCTTTGCACTTTTGAAGGGTCCTACGCGGTTCAGCTCTTCTTTAGTTAGTCCGCATTGTAGAGTCTGGGTTGCTTTGGCGTCTGCTTCAATCTTTCGTTTAAGGGCAGTGTCCCATTCTGAGTAGTCTTGTGGTACACCTTCAGCATTGGTGGGAATCATCAGTCCAGACTGGATGATTATCCACATTTCCACCTGAGTTTTCAGGTGGACCTCCATTCGACTTTTCCAGTAGGGAAAGTCTTCTCCACTGAAAAGTGGAGGTCTGGCGGTGCTAAATCCTTCTTGGATAGACATTTGTAACTGAAATAAAAGTAAACAACAAAAATATTTCCAAGACTTGGTCTTGGATTAGTAGTGCGGGAAGAAATAATCAAACACAGATTTCAAGGGGTGTTGCACCAACCTTGAGATAAAAACTCGAACGAAATTTTTTTTTTTTATTTTAAAAAAAAGTGAGAGGGAAAAAAAAAATCCGAAAAATATTCAAACTGGTGGTTGCACCAGGTTTGACTTCCCCGCTCTGATACCACTTGTTGGATTGAGAAATGCGAGAGAGGGGGGGGGGGTGAATGTCGCAATTCGTTCGGATTTAAAAGAGCAAGTGCACAGCGGAATAAAATAGAGTAAAACAACGCTAACACGATCGTCTTACTTGGTTCGGAGCCTAGGTCGACTCCTACTCCAAGGCCCACGGTCGTTGACCGTTTTCTGCGGGCAATTCTATAAGTTCGCAAAGTTTACAAATAGATTTTACAATAAGGCAGAATAGTAAACTTTAAATACAGAGCTCTTTGTTACCGACGTCCGGTGTAGATCAAAGTTTCGGAGCAGCAGGACGTCGTCAGCTTGAGTTGGAAGATCTCTGAAGCGTGTCGCGGAAGCAGAAGAGCGCAGAAGCGTCGAAGCAATTGATGTTCTTTGAAGAGGGTCGAGGCCCTCTTTATATAGGGCAGGGGGCGCCCGACATGCGCGGGGCGCCCCCCCACGTGGCTCTTGATCCGGTGATGCTCTAGTCTACGCTGATCTCGTTATCTTCGGGATTGTATTTGACTGGGGCGCCCGACGCGCACGGGGCGCCCGATTGACCGGTCAAACTTTATCACCGAGGCTTCGCGAGGGTGAGCTGCAGCCGCCTTCAGTGGCGTGGCACAGTGGGCGCCCGAGACACGTGGGGCGCCTGACATGCGGGGCGCCCGACACACGCGGGGCGCCCCCAATTGCGCTGCTGTTGGGGCGTTTACCTCTCTGCTGACTTTGGGTTGACTCTGGGGCGCCCGACATATCCGGGGCGCCCTACTCAGCTACGGCCTCACTCCTTTGAGGCTGTCTGAGCTGCAGAAACACAGTCCTTCGGTCCTGCATCCAGGGTTAGTCCAAAACAGCAAATAATAAGTTAGTTAAAACAGCCTTAGCTGTCTTGGTTCTGACTTTGGATCTCCAAAATGGAGCCCTAGGTCGAACCGACGCCTAATGTTCCCTCGAGGGGAACGCGTCCTCACCTACTCCTCTCGGGAGAGTTTTACCTGGTGCCAACCGGATCCTCCAGTTGGACTTTTGCCCAGCAGTCCTTCGCCAGGTCTTGAGTTACCAAGCTTCCCTTCGCTTGGTGCCTAGCAGCCCTTCGCTAGGTTTTTTTCTTCTGGCAGCCCTTCGCCAGTGCCTAGCATTCCTTCGCTAGGGCTTGTCCTGTCTGGCAGTCCTTCGCCAGTGCCTAGCATTCCTTCACTAGGGCTTTTCCTGTATACTCAAGAAACTCGTTAGACAACCATTAACCCTTAACTTTTGAACCTTTTTGCCAATATCAAAACACAGGTTTGACTTGGGTGCATACTGCACCAACAACAAGGAGCTCGGTGAGTCCATCAGCAAGAAGACACAAAGAGGGAGTTCTTGCGTGAGATCTGTAACGCCCGTAAAATCCTCTCAATATTTTTTTTAAAATATTGATCATGCCTATATGGATTCTTGAGTAACATATGAATACTAGCATGCACCTTAGCAGGATTTCATATATAAATTTAAAAAAAACTAAGTACTAATGGGCCTTACATGGGCTCTTCTAGTACCATGGCTAGTAGTGGACCTTAGGTAGAATTTAACATAAATAGAAATGAGTTCCAATTAGGAATATTAGCATGACTCTTGATGGGCTCTTATGTGGGCCTTGCCAAAAACAAGAGTAAATGGGATAAAAAGAAAGTGCATGCACCAAGGATTGAACCTTGGACCTAGAGCCTCATCATGCATGTACTAACCAATTCACCTAGCAAGGGAGTGCTATTGGGGAAAGAAAGGAGATTTTAGTTGAGGCTAAAAGGAGGTGAAGAGGCACCATGTGAAGAGGCACCATGCCCCTTCACTTAGTATAAAAGAAGTAGATGAGAAGGGAAGTGACACTTGAGTTATTTTCTCCTCTTCTTCTTCCACCAAGGCTTTTCCTCTCCCCTCTCCTTGCTCCTTCTTGCCGAGACCCACAAAGGAGGTTTTCCCCTTGGAAAACTTCACAAGAAGACTCCCTCTTGAAGATCTAAGTTCTTCTACAAGGCTACAAGGGCAAGGAGTGTTCTAAGGTCAAGAAGGTTTTCTTTTGTTTCTCTATTCAAGGTTTATAACCAAGATAAAGAAAGGAAAGACTCCCTCACCTGTGATATAATAGTTTGTATGTTGTCTATCATGATTTAAGTTTTGTTTGGGATATATGTTGAGAAAACTATGGATTTAGGGTCCCTATAGGTTTCGGCCAAGCACAAAATTAGGGTTTGGGATAATGTTAAAACCCCACTTATGCTCCCTAATGCTTTCTCGTGTTAAATAAAGGATGAATTGTGAGTTGTGGAATTTTTGTAGAACCCTAAGACCCCTCTAGGGTTTTGGCCAAGACCCAAACTCAAGCTAGGAATTAGGGTTAACTCCAATCATGAGTTCTAATGGCTTCCTATGACATTGTATGTATTGTATTGGATGGTAATTGTGAATTTTATGAATTCTCCATGGACTTAAGACCCCTACAAGTTTCAACCAAGACCAAATGTTAGGGCTAGGAGTTAGGGTTAGCCCAATCATCTGTTCTAATGGCTTTCTATGACATTGTATGTATTGTATTGGATGCTAATTGTGAATTATATGAATTTTTCATGGAATTAAACCTCTCTAGGGTTTTGGCCAAGCTCCCATTTTAGGGTTTGGGTTAGTCTAAGGTTTCAAGTATACTTGTTTATGGCTTATTATGATATATATATATATATATATATATATATATATATATATATATATATATATATATATATGTTCAAGCATGTTGTATGAATTTTATGTTACCTAAAACCCTAACTTTATGTGCTATCCATCATAACCTTGTGTGCTTATGTTATGTGCCATGTTTTAGTAGGTTTTATTCATGAATGTTTTAAGTCATATACCATGAACACATGTGTTGTGAAGTATGCCTCATGTTTATGTAGAATTATGCATGTATTATGATTAAAATGCCTTGAACATAGGTATTATGATAGAGATATGGTTATATAGACTTATGCATGTTTTAGGTTGAATGTTATGAACCTATGTAATATGTATCATGTTCATATGGATCCCACCTATGCATGCTTTATGATAGATACCATGATCATGTATGCCATGTGATATGTACCATGTATGTAAAAACTTAGTTATGCATGCTTACCTTATGTATCATGATCATGCAAGCTTTATGAACTATGATGATGCTTATGCCTTAAGGCATAATTATGTATGTAAGTCATGCCTTATGAATGAAGATGATGAATGAAGATGATGTCATGCCTCTAAGGCATAATGATGTATGCATGAACTATGAATGATGAAATGCTAAGTATGCTTTATGCCATGCTTCATGTATTAAGATCATGTTTATGTTTTCAATTATGCTATGAAAGTTCTATGAATGATGAAATATTATGTAAAAAGAAGCATGTGAAGCTATTTTACATTATTGATGGGCTTGTATCGGACCCTAAAAAGGTCCAAGGGATGGGCTCCTTATGAAAGCCTCGGTTCAGGACTACCGCAGCTGTCCTCGGTTCTGGGACTACCGTAACTGTCCAACAGGGATGGGCACCTTAAGAACGCCTCAGTTCTGGACTACCGTAGCTGTCCCTAGGTTAAAGGTAACCTAGTACCCTACTAGGTCGAGACGAGCTACCTCGTATTTATTTAGGGATGCGCGTAAATGATGTATGTATGTATGTGGTTCAAGCCGGGGCCCCCTTATGATGTTATGATTATGTTTAAGTATTTAAAATTATGATTTTCAAATAAGCATCCTTATGTTATGTGCATTTAACTCATGCATTCATTCATGTTATGCATCTATGCCATATCAAGTATGTCTTATGCTTATGTTTATGTCAAGAACTATGTCATGTCAAGTATGTCTTATGCTTATGTTTATGTCAAGAACTATGTCATGTTAAGTATGTCTTATGCTTATGTTTATGTCAAGAACTATGCCATGTCAAGTATGTTCATATGCTTATATTTTATGTCAAGTACTTATGCCATGAACTCTATGCACCTTCATTTCATGTTAAGCACTTCTATATGATTATTTTATGTAACACTCTCCATGTTATGTCTTTCTATTGACTATATGTGATGTATGGTTTTAGTGAGTAGGAAAGAGTCGTACTAAGCCTATGCGCTTATAGTTTTACTTTCTTATACCGTAGATCAAGCAAGAGGATACTAAGCTAAGGGAAGCAGCAGGAGGGCAAGTGTGTGTGTGTGGCAGTGACTTAGCAAAAGAAAAAGAAAAAGAAAAGATCCTAATACTTATACTTTGTCACATGTCTTATATTTACATTGTCCTCCTTAGTTTCATGCTATACTTATGATGGTTTTGCCTAAGAACAATTTTTTATATTTTGCATTGTTAACTTTGGTTCTATGCTATACTTTATGTTGGATTTAAGCTTGATGGTAGAGTAAGGTATGTTTAATGACTGTAGTTCCATTCTATACTTTATGTTGGCTTTAAGCTTGATGATAGGGTATGTTATGTTTAATGCAAACATGTTCAAAAATGTTATGTCTCACATGTTATGTCTTATTCCTCTTATGTTATGACAATGCAAAGTTTACCAAGAAACCATGCTTAAAAATGATAGCTAGGACATATTTTGTAACGACCCACCTTTTGTTACTAAGCTTTAAGTTACTACTACTTGACTTTCCTTAACTTGCTCTAAATTTTTTTTTCTTCCTTCTCTTTTTTTTTCAAAAAAAAAACAAAACAACTTTCATTTTATTTGCTTTGTAAGGATTTGACCCCTAGACCTCTTCGTTGTAACACTAAACACTAACCAGCTGCTCTATACCACTTCTTTTCAATGGTACCAGTCGACTGCTATATAGCCAGTCGACTAATGCATCGAACAGAAGGTTCTGTTCGATATCGCAGTCGACTGGTTCTGAACCAGTCGACTGGCACGCCTGAAAACCATTTCCAAAGATCTACAAATCATATACTTTCAAGACAAACAAAGGCATAACTCCATTTCTATACTCTATACTAGTTTTATAAGCATCCTAGCAACTCAAAACAAATCTAATGATTTGAAATTAGAATCTTTGCGGAAATTTAAGAAACTACCAAACCATATGAAATCGTGCTAAAGATTGTATCAACTTTTGACTCTATGCGGAAATTAAACATAATGTTCACATTTTACCAATCAAAATATTAAATCACAAGTTTTTAAACTTCAGAAATTGCCTCTAAGCCTTAACCCAATGGATCTCTTCCACGGTTCCACCGACACTGAGCATCAATGCAAGTCCTGGCCACCTCCATAACTTATGCTTTTTCTTTGCCCTTATCTGCAATAGAAGGAAATGCAACTAATAAGCACAATGCTTAGTAAGTAAATCCCAACTCACAAATCCATGCTATCGATAATAAACATGCTCATTTCAAAGAATGCTTACTTCCAAAATACATGCACATGGGAAAACTTACATATACTTATCATGCTCAATCATGTTGAAAGCATTACTTGCATAAAACATTTGCAAACTTAACATGCTCATACATTAAAACACTAACCTCTTTACTCTTACCCTTTATCATGCTTGCAAAGTATCAATGTGAACTTATTGAAATAAAGACATGTACTCAAAGCTAAAACACTTGTAAATACTTATATACTTGAAAATAATATTCAACTTTCTTTAGGCCTTGACATTGTACCATGGTATCAATGTACCAATTGCGCGCTTCTCTAATAGGTTGTGGGGTAGCTAGCCACCACACCCTATTAGAGCTTCTTTCTATCTTTCGGTGGGCCTTCCATTTGCCCGGTACATGTCACTTTCTGAAAATAAAATACTTTCCTACTTAAAGTACTTATCAACTATCTTGCTTTTGCATAAACTTTGCACTTAAAACCCTTTACCTTTCTTACTTGGCACTTTCATCGAGCACCTTGCGTGCCCTTAATCCCAACCTCATTTTTGGGACTCTTCACAAATTAAATCTTATCATGCTTAGCTTACATACACCAAATCTAAACCAATTAAATTTCTATCATGAAAAACATGCATCTTTAAGAACTTAAAACACACGCTAACCATAATCTTAACACATGCATCATAAAACATGGTTCTACAACAAGATCTTACATACGAAAATTACTCCTATTGCAGGTGAGTGATCTACTTACCTTTATCTTGAAGAAAACTCACTAAGTCGAGGTATAAACCTAGCGTAGAACTCCTCTCTTCTTCCTTGTGAGAAACCTCCACTCTTTGGCCCTAGGGAGAAACCCTAGATTCTCTCTACTCAAGGGGAAAGAGAAGAAGAAGAGGAACTCCTTGGCTTCCTCTATTTTCACAGCCCCTCCCTCGCCCTCTTCTCGCACGCAGCCACCAACAATCCCTAATCCCCCTTACGTGACTTAAGCGGGGTTAATATATCTCTTAATGAAAAGGCCTAACTACCCTATAACATTATTTCTCTCCATTCATTTTCGTGCTTGATACCCTTGCCCAGCTGGTCAGCTGAGCCCGCTAAAGGCCTTGGCCCCGTGTGGTCGCGAGGTCGAATCTCTCGGCGACCATAAATTTTTTTTTTCTAATTTTATTCCGAAAAATGCTAGAAAAATCCCTAAAAATCCTTAATAATGCTAGAAAAATTCCTAAAAATCCCTAATAATACCAGAAAATTATTGGATGTTACATATTTACATGATTCAAGTGTTAGTTACATGGTTAAAACGCACATGTATAATGTTTAAAATTTATTCCGCTGCATTAAGATCTCCATTGGTATATATGTATGTTAGCGTAACGTTGCCATCCGTCTACATCGTAGGGCTTGGAAGGGCAGGCGTTACAAGATCTGTGCTGAGTGGAGCTCGGTGAGGAGTTTGCTTGTGTTCTTACTGTCCTAAGTGTTCTGTAAGCTTCCTTTGTGTTTCATTGTACTAAATATCTTCATCTTGATTGAGACGCTGTGAAGAGCTCACTCCACCGAGAAGGAGGTTCCATTCTATTCAGATTTTCCAAGGCTTGATCTGCCGACGATCAAGGGATCGCCCACCTTACGGGCACGCCAAGGAGTAGGGGCAAGTTATCCCCGAACCTTGTATATCCTCTTGTTAACGTTCTTGTCTGTGCTTAGCTTAGGGTTTAATTTTTCCAATACTCTGTTTTGTGTTGTTTGCTTCCGCTGTCTAACCTTGAAGTGTAGAAATCCCTAAAAGCTGAAAGAGTTTGTGTCTGGATATATTCACCCTCCGTCTCTAGCCATCCAACCACCAACAAGTGGTATCAGAGCTTGGGGCTCTGTTCAAGCGGCTTAACATCCGAGAGCTAACAAAGATGGCCGTGGGAAGAGAAGGGCTCTGTTCAAGCTGTCTCTATCCTCTGGCGGATGCTCTTTATAGCTTCTGTGGTATAATCTATAAGATAAGTCTGTGACCCCATTTCCTTCTTTTCACGACCTTCATACCAACAGAGGGGAGATCTACACTTCCTACCATAAAGAGCTTCATAGGGTGCCATACCAATAGTGGATTGGTAACTGTTGTTGTAGGCAAACTCAGCTAAACATAAATACTTGCACCAACTGCCCTTGAAGTCCAATGCACAAGCTCTGAGCATATCTTCTAGAACCTGATTCACTCTCTCTGTCTGTCCATCAGTCTGGGGATGGAAAGCTGTGCTGAATTTCAGTTTGGTGCCTAACACTGTCTGTACGCACTCCCAAAAGTGTGAAGTGAAACGACCATCCCTATCAAAGATAATGGTCTTCGGGACTCCGTGTTGTCGGATCACTTCCTGCACATATAATTGGGCTAACTTTTCAATTGAGTAAGACACTTTGATTGCCAAAAAGTGGGCAGACTTGGTCAATCTGTCTACTATCACCCAAATAGCATCATAGCCATTAGTTGTCTTTGGTAGACCAACTATGAAATCCTTGGCTATGTCTTCCCATTTCCACTCTGGAATCTGAATGGGCTGTAGGACACCTCCTGGTCTCTGGTGTTCTGCTTTAACTCTCTGACATGTTAGGCAGGTGCTAACATACTTAGCTATGTCTCTCTTCATCCCTGACCACCAAAATCTTCTTTTCAAATCCTGGTACATCTTAGTGGAACCAGGATGCATTGAGTAGGGAGTTCCATGGGCTTCTTCAAGAATCTTCTTCCTCAGCTCTTCATGATTGGGGACACATAAACGGTCACCATAGTAGAGTATCGCACTGTCAGATACTCTAAACTCTTTACTCTCTCCTTCTTGCATCTCCTGCTTGATCCTTTGGAGATCAGAATCCTCAGCTTGCTCTTTCTGTATCTCTTCAAGCAAAGTCGACTCTAGTGTCAATAGATCTAGCTGCCCATCAATAAGCTCCACTCCATAATCTAGTATCTCCTTCTGTAATGGTGGTGCCAATGATGATAAGGACATCAATGTGGCACAAGTCTTTCTACTCAGTGCATCTGCTACTCTATTTGCCTTACCAGGGTGGTAAAGAATCTCACAGTCATAGTCCTTCACTAACTCGAACCACCTTCGCTGTCTCATATTGAGGTCTTTCTGAGTGAAGAAATATTTCAGACTCTGGTGATCTATATAAATCTTACACTGCACTCCATACAAGTAATGCCTCCATATCTTTAGAGCAAAGACTACAGCTGCCAACTCCAGATCATCAGTGGGGTAATTCTTTTCATAGTCCTTGAGTTGCCTGGAAACATAAGCTATGACCTTGCCTTCTTGCATAAGGACTGCTCCAAGTCCTAGCTTTGATGCATCACTGTATATATCAAAGCTCTTATCACCTTCGGGTACTGTAAGGATAGGAGCGCTGGTCAGTCTCTTCTTCAACTCAAGGAAACTCTGCTCATAGTCCTCAGTCCACTCATACTTCTTATTCTTTCTGGTAAGGGCTGTAAGTGGTGAAGCTATCTTTGAAAAGTCCTCTACAAACCTTCTGTAGTACCCTGCCAAACCCAGAAAACTTCTGATCTCACTAGCATTCTTTGGTTGACTCCAGTTACTAACTGCTTCAATCTTGGCTGGGTCTACCATAATATCTTCCTTGGAAATGATGTGGCCTAGAAAGGCCACCTGGTCCAGCCAAAACTCACACTTTGAGAATTTGGCGTACAACTCCTTCTGATGTAAGGTTTGCAATACCATCTTCAGGTGTTCGGCATGTTCTTCCTGAGTCTTTGAATACACTAGGATATCATCAATAAAGGCAATGAAGAACTTTTCTAGAAAATCATTGAACAGTCTATTCATTAGATCCATAAACGTCGCAGGGGCGTTTGTCACTCCAAAGGGCATGACCACAAACTCATAGTGCCCATATCTTGTACTGAAAGCAGTCCTTGGCACATCACTCTCCTTCACTCTGAGCTGATGGTAACCTGATCGCAGATCTATCTTGGAGAACACTGTGGCTCCCTTCAGCTGGTCAAATAAATCATCTATCCTTGGCAAAGGATATCTGTTCTTGATGGTTACCTTATTCAAAGCTCGATAATCTATGCACATTCGCATAGATCCATCTTTCTTCTTGACAAACAGTACAGGAGCTCCCCAAGGTGAATGACTAGGGCGGATGAAACCCTTGTCAAGCAGCTCTTGCAATTGTTCTTGTAATTCTTTCAGTTCTGCTGGCGCCATGCGATAAGGTGCATTCGAAATTGGGTTGGTTCCTTGGGCCAACTCAATTTCAAACTCAATTTCCCGATTGGGAGGGAGTCCTGGTAACTCTTCAGGAAATACCTCAGGATAGTCACAGACTACCCTCACTTCTTCTCTCTTCAATCCTTCTCCTTGACTTGCATCCACTATATGAGCAAGAAAACCAGAGCACCCCTTCTCTAACATTCTCTGAGCTTGTAAGGTAGATAGGAACCTCTTTGTCTTTCTCCTTGGGTCTCCAATAAACTCAAATGAAGGTTCTGCTTCTGGTGTGAACTTGACTTTTCTCTTGCGGCAGTCTATAGAAGCATTGTACTTGCTCAAGAAGTCCATCCCTAAAATGACATCGTAATCCTTCATCTCAAGGACTACCAAGTCACTGTAGAGCTCTCGGTTGGAAATCCAGATTGGTACTGCCCTCAGCCTCTCAGTAGAGACCATTACTTCCTCCGACGGTAAAGTTGTTAAGAACCCCTGACTCAATCTTTCTGGTGGGATCCCTAGCTTCTTAGAGAAAAACATGGATACAAAGGAATGGGTTGCCCCAGTATCGAATAACACAACAGTATATTGGGATGAGATGAGTATTCGACCTGTGACAATAGTAGGAGACTTTGCCGCCTCTTCCTTGGGTTCAAAAAGTTAGAAAGAAATTGACTAAGGCATAGGTGCCTAAGTCCTTCATGGTTGATGCATTAGGTCCCAAAATTTGGGTACCTAAAACCTCAATTTTTAGAATTGTATAAGCATTATTTGAGGGGGAGTATCTATCAACATTGGTTGTTGGTAATTGGTACTCCAAACACAATTATAAGGATATACTCATGAATGTAGTGCTTTATGAAATTTCACTTGAGTAGTAAGGAAATTTTCATACAATGAATGAGAGTATATCCATGCTTCAAAATAAATCTACAAGTTTTGAGAAAAAATTTTATATATATTGCACGAATGGTTTAGGTTAACACATAACTGGCTCTTGCCATGGATTACTTAAGATAATGAGTTTTTTTGTTGCAATTTATGTTTTCCTGCAAGTTATATGTCTTATCTCAAGCTTAAGGAGTCTATTTTCTTGTATGTGTTGTTGAGGCAATCGGCCTTTGAATGATGGGAAGATCATGGTTTTGATGAGTGGGTGAATAGGTTTAAAGTTAGACTGTTATGTTGTATTTGATTTGTGTGATTGAGTTTGCAGGACTTGAAGAATCACACTTGGTGAACCTATCCAAGGGACACAAGCCGAGGGAGGAGAGCTCCAAGGGCAAGCCGGGAAGTGGACTTCAAAGGGCACACGTGAAGGGTGGCATGGAGGCAAGCCAAGGGAAGGCTTGCGTGCGCATCCGAGGGACGATAGCCAGAGGAAGAGGACTTGAAGGGGCGAGCCAAGGAACCAGACCTGAAGGCACACGCGATGGAGAAGGTTTGAAGTGACTGGAGCTGAGCTGGGAGGCAGGGTAGTCGACTGGCCCAAAGGCAGTCGACTGCCAAAACCCACAGAGAGTTCGCAGCTTCGGACCAGTCGACTGGCCCAGGGGCAGTCGACTGGTATACCCCAAAACTAGTTGTTTGCTAGCCGTTGGCTAGCCGTTGGCTGGCATTTAATGTCGGGCCAGTCGACTGCCCTTGGTGCGAGACTGGACAGACTGCGAATCTGTCCTTTTCACCTATAAAAGGAGGTCTCGTTACACGTGTCTGTACAGTTTCGTACAGTAACGAAGTGCTGCCAAATTATAGAGTGACTTTTTGCTTTCTACATCATTTTTCTACACCTGTAAAGAGGAAGCTTTTGCTGTAAAGGTTTCTCCACCTCAAGGAGACTTTTCGATAGTGAAAAGTGGTTCTCGCAGCGTGGATCCTTGGATTAGTCACCCATCTGGGTGGATACCAAGTAAAAGAATTTTTGTTAGCATTGTTATTGTCTTTGCATATTATTTCCGCTGCGCTAACATCTTTGTAGAGATCAAAACGATCCGCGAATGTGCATTCACCCCCCCCCCCTCTGCACGCCCACATCGATCCTTCAGTTGGTATCAGAGCAGGTGTATTTTGGAAGATCTAACAATCAACCAGAACATTTGTAATGGCGTTTCAAGAGGGATACTCCACCGCACGACCACCATTCTTTGACGGCAACGACTTCGCATCCTGGAAAGGTAGAATGCAATACTATCTTATGAATGACATAGAAACTTGGATAAGTATTGCAGATGGCTTCGAGGCGCCCATCGATGAAAGAGGAGATCCTACACCCATGAGAACATGGTCTAAAGAAGTGTTGAAAAGGGCGTAGTCAAATGCCAAGGCCACCACTACACTGCAGTGCGGGCTCTCTAAGGAGCAACTGAACAAAGTGGGGTCATTCAAGAGCGCCAAATAGCTATGGGACAAGTTGGTAGAACTGAACGAGGGGTCAAACGAGTCCAGAAGAGCCAAGAAGGACTTGCTGGTGGCCCAACTGCAATCCCTCTCCATGAAGAGCAACGAGACCGTCAGTCAGCTGCATGGAAGGGTAAAGGAAGTGATCAACGAGCTCCATGTGATTGGAGAGAAAATTGAAAACCGGGACATTGTCAGGTATGTCTTACTAGCATTCCCGAGAACCACCCTGTGGGCATCCATGGTTGATGCTTACAAGGTATCGAGGGACTTATCTTTGGTTAAATTAGACGATCTATTTTGTGAATTTGAACTGCACGAGCAAGCTAACATTTCGGCAAAAGAGAAAGGTATTGCTTTTGTTGCAGAAAAGGAGAAGAAGAGGAGAAAGGAGAAGAAGAAGGTGATCTACTCATCATCCTCGGACTCAGAGGAGTCAAGTGCCTCTATGGACAGTGACCAAGAGGCCTTTATGGTAAGGAAATTTCGTAAAGCATTTAAAAGTTTTTCTAACAAATCATATGCTAGGAAAGGGGCCAAAGGTAAGGGTAAGGCCAAGGAGATAATCTGCTACAACTGTCACCAAGAGGGGCATATGAAGAACGAGTGTCCCCAGTTAAAGAAGAGGGAGGACAAGAAGGAAGAGAAGAAGAAGAATGACAAGAAGAAGTCAAAGGGAAAGGAGAAGAGTGCCATGAACCTCAAGGCGACTTGGGACGATCCCTCATCCTCAGAGGAAGAAGAAGAGCAAGTCTCCCATTTCGCTCTTATGGCACAAGATGTTTCAGACTCTTCAGACGATGAACGAAGCTCAAGCAGTGAAGATGAGAGCTCCTCCACATCATCATCATCAGAGTCAGAAGCTTCGGTAAGTGAGGTATACCACTTACCCTCCTCTACCTTAGTGAAAATTATTTCTAGCACTAACATGGACTTAGCTAAGGCTAGAAGTAAAATTAACGATCTTAAGGAACAAATTGTCATGCTTAGAGTAGAAGCTATTAAACTCAAGGATTCGCATGCTAGCTCTACCTCTTCACATGTTTCACATATTGAAAATGAAAATAAGGAGTTAAGGTAACAAGTAGATGACCTCACAAAGGCCCTTAGGAAATTTCAAGTAGGATCAAGTAACCTTGATATGATCATTAACAGCCAAAGGGCGGTATATAACAAGGCAGGATTGGGTTATAGGCCTAAGACCAAGAAAGTAGCCTTTGTTTCACTTATCGATAGGATTGGTGCATCTAGGAGATTAGAGGCTAGGGGAACCACAAAGAAGGCATGGGTACCTAAGAAATTTTTAAATGATGCTTATGGATCAAAGATATGGGTACCAAAAGAGTATGTTTTCCATGTTATCTAGGTAAAGGTGAAGGAGGCCCCAACCTTGTGGATAGTAGATAATGGATGCTCTGTTGGGACCGGGTGCATGTTGACATGGATACGGGTTCGTAAATTATAAAAATAATTACGTGCAGCGGAAGAATTAGCATAAATAATTTCTCAAATTATTTTAACCACGTATCTAGCATGAAACCATAAGTTATGGAGACATGATCATACATTTAAAATTTTGCAGAAAGTAAACTAATTTACTTGACACCTCGCGTAACCCGTAGAAAGGGACGAGATCCAACCGTAGCGTCCCTTGGAAGCTCCGCCTCTATTCGCGTCCACGCCGAGTTCTCTTCGGGATGACTTCGCAAAGCCACGAGTTTTGTGCCGACGAAAACTACTAGATTCTCCAAAGGCACAACTAGAATATCAAGAAAGAGAGATGGAAACTAACCACCAAGTAACGGAATCAAGATTCCGGGGAAAGGAAGGAGTTGCGACCCCGCTTCTTCTTCTTCTTTGGCACCTTCTTGGTGGAGGAGGCTCACGACAACCCTAGGCGGTGCGCCGGCCCTAGGGGAGGAGAGAGGGTGCCGGCCCTAGAGAGAGAAAGAGGGCGCCGGCCCTAGAGAGAGAGAGGGGGAGAATAAGAAAAAGAGAGAGCTTGCTACTTTATCTCTTAATTGGAATTCAAGCCTTGCCTTGGTTCCTTTATATAGTAGCCTCTCCATCGCCAAGTCTCCCTTTTAACGGAATAAATTTTCATAAGAATTTTATCCTATAAATTTTCTTATGAATTATTCCATTATGCCAAGTTTTATTATAACTAAATTTATAATAAAAACAAACACATCTCTCCTTTTATTATGGAATAAATTTTCACAAGAAATTTATTATATAAATTTTTCTTATCATGGAAAAATCAATTCATAATTGATTTTATAAAATAAAATAAACCTTTTAATGTTTATTTTAATTTCCATGAAAATAAATTTATTTACATAAATTTCTTTATATTTATTTATCCATAATTTTATAAAACAAATCGCGCTTGATTTATTTTATAATTTAAACCAAATAAATTGATTTTCCTCCATGTGGTGGTCGTCCAAACCAAAGAGAGTGGGCACCCTCTTTGGCCGGCCACACCAAGCCAAACCCATTACGAATTAAACTCTTTTAATTCGTCCAATAAGCCTTCAAAAGACTTAGCCATTTTAAGCTTCCGATGCGCCTCTGATAAATTCAGATTCGACTTATTTCTCTTGATTGGAAAATCCAATTTTCAACTCATTTTAAATCCCTCGGATTACTCGTAGTGCGTGTGACTAAATAGGCTTTCGATTTATGTTGGCCATCTATAATCAACCAATTATAGAATGATCATGAGTGACACCTAGTAGTACATCATGACCCCCAATTAATCGAAAGATCAACGGTTGACCTCAGAAATAATTCTGAAACCCTTCAGCAGCTCTAATGAATCATGCCTCATTCCCTTCACCATCTTATACCCACTTGGTTCAGGACATGGTATGTGTGTGTCAGTCCCCACTAGGCTAACTACGTCACACCTAGCCCAAGTAACGTTCTCTCGTCCTTTGGATTTCTAATTAATCTCATGTATTTAAGAGACTCATACTCTAAACATGTCATGCTCTGGCCAGAGGCTTTGAGTAACAATCCGACAATAGGCCTTGGGTATACATCTCCTCGCAAGGAGTGGTGAACCCTTTGTAGGTTGCTCAAACATCTTCGGGCACTTCGGCTTATACCCAACCATCCTGGGTCCACACCTCCTTGGAGATGCTTGCTTAAGATGTTAAAGTATAAGTCTCCATGACCAAGATGACTTGAACACCGCAAGTCAAAGGAACATTGCACTTAAGCTGCGGTAAGAACTTCACTGACATGTCTATATATAGACTACCATGTGAAATTTTACAGCCAGTCACTCCAATGAACTAGTTCCCTTAACTAGCATTCATGTTTATCTCCGGACATCCCAATGTCACCAGCCAGTGAGAATCAGCTGATTAGAGAATAACCCATGCTAGTCTCAATAGAATTGATAGTGTCCGTATTTATCAATTCATCGACTAGGGACAATTTCAATACTTCACAATTGCACATGTAGAGATAATCACTAGTTGTGAATTCATCACAAATTCTCTCATGCTGTGAATTGTATTGCGGACATTCAGTAAATGAGTTTAAGATCCCAATCAAATACACAAATATGTATACTCAAATAGTGAATTTTTATTTATTAAAATAAATATTTACAATCATAAGGCGATTGCCTAGGACACTTCTCTCATATTACTAACAAACTCCCACTTGGCCTAATGTCAATCGCTACAGTATCCAATACCACAGGCTCTAACATGATCCTCAAACTTGCTCTGAGGTAAGGCCTTAGTTAAAGGATCCGCTAAATTCCTTTCAGTGGGAATTTTCTCAATTTGAATATCATTCCTACTTATAATCTCTCTGATCAGATGATAGCGGCGAAGCACATGTTTGGATCGCTGATAAGACCTTGGTTCCTTTGCTTGTGCAATAGCTCCATTGTTGTCGTAGTAAACCGGCACTGCTTCATCAATCGTTGGAACCACACCAAGTTCGGAGACAAACTTCTTGATCCAGACTGCTTCTTTTGCTGCTTTCGAAGCTGCGATATATTCCGCTTCCGTGGTAGAATCCGCTACGGTGTCTTGTTTGGAACTCTTCCAACTTATTGCGCCTCCATTCAAAGTAAATATATATCCAGACTGAGATTTGGAGTCATCCTTATCTGTCTGGAAACTGGCATCTGTATACCCACGTATTACCATATCTCCTTCTCCGTATATGAGGAACACATCCTTAGTTCTTCTTAAGTACATAAGGATTGTCTTGACAGCCGTCTAATGATCCATTCCTGGATCCGACTGGTATCTGCTTGTGACGCTCAGAGCATACGATACATCGGGCCTTGTACATAACATAGCATACATGATACATCCTATCGCGGATGCATAAGGAATCTTATTCATGCAAATCCTTTCATCTTCTGTGCGCGGACACATAGACTTTGAAAGGTTGATCCCATGCCTGATGGGAAGGTAACCTTTCTTGGATTCCGACATGCTAAACCTTTTTAGCACTCGGTCTATATATGTAGACTGCGAAAGACCAAGCAACCATTTTGATCTATCTCTATAGATTCCAATCCCAAGGATATAGGTTGCTTCTCCCAGGTCTTTCATGGAGAAAGTTTTGGATGTAACACCCGCTTTTTTTTTCATAAAGCGGCGTTACGTTAACATAATTAAGGCATGTAGACATCATAAGGCAGCGGAATAACTTTAACTTATACATACATGCCCTACTACCATTCCTAACATAATGACATGGAAACTCGGCATATTGACTTCATACTTAAACATCATATCATGTCATATCATGTCATACTTAACATCCCATCATAGAGTTCCATAAGTCATTATTCAAGCACATAAGTGACCAAAGTAAAGTTCTAGCATAAACGATAAACACATGATTTCCTGGGCCAAGTCACTACCACACACATGCGTTCTTGCCCTCCTGCTGCTTCCATCATTGTCCCCTTGAATGATCTGCGGTATAAGAAAATAAGACTATAAGCACACAGGCTTAGTAAGACTCTTTCCTACTCACAAAAACTATTCATCATCTCATAATGAGCACATGAAACATTAACATACTTGGTGCTCTACTTAGAACATAACAACTTGAATCACTTATCATATACGTGGCATGGCATGAACATAAACATATGTGAACATTCCTAGCATGGCATGAGACATGGTATAAACGTAAACATAGTAAACATTCTAAGCATGGCATGATACATGGCATAAACATAAACATAGTAAACATTCTAAGCATGGCATGATACATGGCATAAACATAAACATAGTAAACATTCTAAGCATGGCATGATACATGGCATAAACATAAACATAGTAAACATTCTAAGCATGACATAATACATGGTATAAACATAACATCCTAAGCCTTCTTGACATGGCATACTACATGGTATAAACATGTCTATAAGGTGTAAACCAACCTGTATGGCCTAAACATAGGCATACTTCCTATCATAGCATATGAACATCTTCTTAACATAGTCCTGACATAGATCATTTACTCTCATGCATCTTTCTTAACATGAAGCGTAAGCATAAAATCTTATTAGCATAGCATAATGCATAACATGAATGAATGCATGAGTGGAATGCATATACATAAGGATGCTTAACTTTTAGAAACATACTTTTAAATGCTTAAACATAATCATCATATCATCATTGGGGTCCCCGGCTTGTACCACATACATACATCATAAGCGCGCATCCCTAGCAAGTCCGAGGTAGCGAGCCCCGACCTATTAGGGTAAGGACAGCATAGTCGGTAGTCCCCGAACCGAGGCATTCTTAAGGAGCTCATCCCTGTTGCACAGCTCCGGTAGTGCCAGAACCGTGGACAGCTTCGGTAGTCCAGAACCGGGGCGTTCTTAAGGTGCCCATCCCTTAGACCCATACTTCGGTCCGTTACAAGCCCATTCATAAAGTAAAATACTTTACATGTGTAACACCCCAAAAAATTTCCCATGTGAAATATTATGAATTCATGAAACATTATTATTATGAAATTTCATGATGGGCTTGGCTTAATGGGCTTGGATGTAGATTAGTGCAAAAGGTGATAAAAAGAAGATGTAGAAAGGAGGAAGCAAGGATTGAACCTTGAACCTCCTAGTTGCACTAACAATGTCATAACCAACACACCAAGCCATGTTTCATGTTGAGAGAATAAGAAACATGCTTGTTAAAGCTAGGGAAATGAAGAGACATGTCCCTTCATGAGAAAAGTATAAATAAGAGAAGGAGAGGTTGGAATAACTTCCTCTCTTCTTCTTCCTCACTCTCCCCACCGAAAATTCACTCTCCCCTTTCCTTTTCATTTTCGAAAAGTAAACCCTAGGGTTCTAACCCTAGGGAATTGGAAGGAAGGAGATCCCACCCAAGGACCTTGCTCTCTACTAGGGCCAAAGGTTCTAGAGAAATTTTAGCAAAGGAAATTCTCACTCTTACTTCAACTAAGTGTACCCTAAGGAATAAGAGAAGGAGAAATTCAAGCGAAAGGATGTAAGTATCCCCTCGCCTGCAGTGTAATGGTTATTGTATGATGTCTTCTCCTTGTAGTTTTCGAAAATGGGGATTATTCCCCTTTAGTGAGTTTCAGCCACCCCCTTAGAGGAGGCCTTGGTTACTTTTTGTTACATGAGTAGACCCTTGGAACTTAGGGTATATGTATATGTTGTTTCCTTCATGATGTTATGAACAAAATTTTAGGGTTTTGCCCTTGTATAGGTTTCGGCCAACCTCAAAGAGGAGACTTTGGTTACTCCTTGTTGCATGGGAAGACCCCTTGGAATTTAGGGTATACTTATATGTTGTTTTCCCTACATGTTGTGATGACAAAAATTAGGGTTGAACACCCTATAAGGTGTCGGCCAAACCATGAAGCAAAGAGGGTTTAGGGTTGTATGATTTCCTATGATGTATCCATGTTTAGTAGTGTAGACAAAGTGTTTGTGTAAATGTTTGTGTGAAACCTAAGTCCAAGAACCCTAGTTCCCCTACCCTTGACTTTCGACCAACCCTAGAAAAATTAGGGTTTAGGGTGCATGATTATCCTAGGATGTATTCTAGGCTTAATATGTTGCATGATATGTATGTGAAGGTTAAACTACCCTACGAGACATGATTATGTTTAGTAAGATGATATGTATATGCATGTGATGTCTAAATGAAATGCTTGATTGGAAATCATAAGGTTCCCTAGCATGTGATATTCGGCCAAGGCATGAGCATTATGGATTGTGAAGGTTAAACTACCCTACGAGACATGATTATGTTTAGTAAGATGATATGTATATGCATGTGATGTCTAAATGAAATGCTTGATTGGAAATCTTAAGGTTCCCTAGCATGTGATATTCGGCCAAGGCATGAGCATTAGGGATTGTGAAGGTTAAACTACCCTACGAGACATGATTATGTTTAGTAAGATGATATGTATATGCATGTGATGTCTAAATGAAATGCTTGATTGGAAATCTTAAGGTTCCCTAGCATGTGATATTCGGCCAAGGCATGAGCATTAGGGATTCTGAAGGTTAAACTACCCTACGAGACATGATTATGTTTAGTAAGATGATATGTATATGCATGTGATGTTTAAATGGAATGCTTGATTGGAAATCTTAATGTCCCTAGCATGTGATATTCGGCCAAGGCATGAGCATTAGGGTTGTGAAGGTTGATTACTCCATGATGTATGCTATGCTTAGTATGATACATGATGTATATATATGTGATGCTTGTATGGGATGTTTGATGTCAAAAAAATCTAAGCTACCCTACCTTTGATTTTCGGCCAAACCCTAGGTTTAGGGTTAGGAAGGGTTAAATTAAACCATGAAGCATGTTATGATATGAATATGATTGATGTGACCAAATTTGTCATATATAAGTATGTTTAAGTGGTTGAAATTGATGTATGTATGAGCATGCCTTATAGCCCATGGGGCACCCTTATGATATTGGATGTGATATGTATGTTAAAATGCTTGAAAGGATACTCTACTAAGTATGTGATCAAGAGCACCCCTTATGTTGTGTGGTGTGTCCCTATGGGATCATGAGCACCCTTGAATAGTGGCGTGCCCCTTAAGAGTGGATTTGGAGTACTCCTTAGCATATATGTAAAAGCATGATAAGTATTTTACTTTGGAAGTTGTGTACCCGACTCGGAAGGGGGTCATTAAACAAATCCAGAGTACATGTTAACGTAAGGTCATGGCTCCGGTAGGACGGAAGGGTCCTGCTCTAATTGGTTGGTGGGTCGCTACCCCAATTCATTAGGGAACACGCAATATGTGATCCGCGCAATATGTGGTACACAACAGGGCCCTATATGATATGGATGTATTTTTAAGTAATACCTTTATGGAATTGTTTTGAAAACATTCATTGAAAACATTTATTATATATGAAGGGTATGCTTAAGGTACTTTATACTGCATGCTTAGAAACTAGGATGTTTAGTATGCTTTGATGAACTCATGCTTATGATTTATTATATGTACATGTTGTATTCTTTCGTATGGATTTTGCGTGTAGGACAGGATCCTTACTAAGCATTTGTGCTTACTAGTTTATGTGTTGTCTTATGCTGCAGATAAGGGTAAGGAACACTTAAACTAAAGGAAGAGGCAGGAGGCTGAAGATGTGTGGGGTGGTGGCTCGGGAAAGAAAGATCTTTATATCTACATTACTATGTTTATGATAACATTTTCGTCAAAAATGAATGTTAGTAATTAGGTTTGATATTGCATGATAATGATTACACTTAGAATAACTTTTGATCAAGCATGACATGTGATTGACATATATTGACTAGCATGCCTAGCACTTAGTCCTTGCGCACTTGCAATTATTATATGTTAAATTTTTATTATATGAATGGATTACTGGTACGTAACCCCGCCCCGAGAGTAGATATAAGGGTGGGCGTTACAACATGTTTCATCACTCATAAGACATTCATAGCATAACCATGTTACATAAAGCATGACTTAACACATGCTTGTCCTTTCATTGTTCATACTTATTGCATAACATCATGATGCCTGGAAGGCATGAGCATTATCTTCATTCATAAACATGGTATGCATCTTCTTTCATAAACATGGCATAATTCTTTATTCATTAACATGGCATGCATCATTATCCATACAACATGACATACATCATTATTCATACAACATGGCATACATCTTCCTACATAAAACATGGCATGCATACCTAAACATTATTCCTATTTCTAGTACTTGCATGATCATAACATAGAAGGTACGCATTGCATCGAACATGACATGTTTTCATAGATATTTATCCTACTACATGGAGCTTGTATAATCATGATACATAAAGTAAACATTGCATTTCTTGCCTAAGCATGATATCTATCTTATGCAAACATAGTTAGGATTTCCATAACATTCTACCTACCATTCAAATACATGGCATGAAACATAAGACATTCATAATAAACCCTATTAAGCATGACATCCAATCATAAACATAAAACATAAAACATGATGCTTAAATCTAGGGTTATAGGTAACATGATTCCTACCACATGCTTGAACCTATATATATATATACTTCATGGTAAGCATAAACCATCATTCTTCGAACCCTAACTCCACCCCAAACCCTAGATACATGGCTTGGCCGAAACCTATAGGTGGAGTTCCATCAATTCCATAAACATGTACAATAGCATAAGGTCAAGGACACAACCATACATCATCTATGAGACCATAGGAAGCCATTGGGGCTCATGATTAGGGTTAACCCTAACCTTTAGCTCACCTTCCTAGGGCTGGCCGAAACTTATAAGGCCATGGGGGCATGGAAAAATTCCATTAAAATCCCCAACCAATCATTAAACATCAATTATATCTTACCATAGGGCCCTTGGGGCCCTTACTTGAAATAAGTCCTAACTTTCTACCCTATTGGCAATCTTGGCCGAAACTCATAGGGTCTCTAGGCCATGTGAAAATTCACATAAATCACCCTCCATCTCCCTTATATCATGATAACACATAAAACATATACTTGAAGTTTAAGACCCAACCCTACCCATGGGTCCTTGAAGTTGGCCGAAACTCTAGGGGATCCTAGGGTACCCAAAAAATTCTCAAAAATTATATTTAATCTCTAAACATCATAAGGGCACATTAGACAACATGATTTTGATTTTTATCATCATTATAGACCAAGAACCCATGGTGGCCGAAACCTATAAGGTTAGGTTCATGGGTTTCCTTTGGTTTTCCAACATAAACATCACATACAAGACTTTCATATCATGTTAATCTTCAAGAAAAACCATTATACCACAGGTGAGGGAGTCGTACCTTGGTTGATTTCGAGTTTTCACCTTGATTATAGAGAATCACAAGAACTTCTTAGACCCTAGGTCACCTCTAGCCCTTGTAGTCTTGGGAAACCTCTAGATCTTGGAGATGAGACCTTCTTGTGGAGCTTTCCCAAGGGAAAACTCCTCTTGTGGTGTTCGGCTAGAATGAGGAGGGAGGAGGAGAGAAAATGCAATTGATGGAAGGAAGAAAGAAACTCCCAAACCCCCCTCTTTATCACCCATTAAGGAGGTAAATGAAGAGTCTCTCCATGACCCTTCATCATCTTCTAAGCCTTAACCAATCTCCATTTCATTCTCTTATAACATTCCCTTGCTAGATGAGTTGGTTGAAGCATATATGGTTGTACAAGAGGTCCAAGGTTCAATCCTTGGCACATGCACCTTATTTTTATTTTATTTTTCCTTTTTATTTTCTATTATTTTCCCCAAAATTCTAAAAATTCTCTAAAAATCCCCCCATAATTATGTTAATATTTCTCATTAAAACCCCTTTATATTTATATAAATTTCTACCTAAAATTTTCTAATAATTTTGGTACCAAAAAGCCCATATAAGGCCCATTAGTACTTAACTTCTCAAATTAAATGAGAAAATATGAATTTCTAGGCCAAATTTTATATTAATATTCTAGGTCCCTCGAAAAATTATCTAGACATGCTCAATATTTTAAGAAAATATTAAGAGAATTTTCCGGGTCGTTACATTGGACAACCAAATTTTAACTGTCAGTAAGACTGATATATCGTTTCCTATAAGTAATATGTCATCGACATATAATACTAGGAATACGACTGCACTCCCACTAACCTTCTTATACACACAAGGTTCGTCAGGATTTTGTGAGAAATCAAACTCTTTGATTGTCTCATCAAAATGGATGTTCCAGCTCCTGGATGCTTGCTTCAGTCCATATATGGATCGTCGAAGCTTGCATACCTTGGTTTTATCAACCAATGTAAAACCTTCAGGTTGTATCATGTATACATCCTCAAGCAGGTTTCCATTAAGGAAAGTTGTTTTCACATCCATTTGCCATATCTCATAATCATAATGAGCTGCTATGGCTAGGAGCATCCGAATGGATTTAAGCATAGCTACTGGCGAATAGGTTTCGTCATAATCAATTCCTTGTTTCTGACGATATCCTTTTGCCACTAATCTAGCTTAAAGGTAACAACATTACCTTCCATGTCGGATTTCTTCTTGAAAACCCACTTGCACCCTATGGGCTTAATCCCTTCAGGTGGGTTAACTAAGTCCCATACTTGGTTTTCGTACATGGAATCCATTTCCGACTTCATGGCTTCAAGTCATTTGTCCCTTTTTGAACTTTTCAGAACATCTTCATAACTGATAGGTTCGTTATCACTTATGAGTAACACGTCATTCGATTCACTTATGAGAAATCCGTATCTCTCTGGAATATTGCGTGTCCTATCAGACCTACGACGAGGTGGTGTTGTTTTAGGTTCAACTGATAGCTCATCATTATGAGTTATTGGTTGTGGGTCTAGACTAGGTGTCTCTGTAATGTCTATTGGAGTTTCTTGAACTTCATCAAGTTCAATGCCACTCCCACTGTTTTCTTGTAAAAGAAATTCTTTTTCCAGAAATACAACATGCCTTGAAACAAACACCTTTTGTTCCAAGGGATGATAGAATTGGTAACCCTTTGTTTCCTTAGGGTATCCAATAAATAGACATTTATCAGACTTAGCATCCAATTTGTCTGATACAGTCCGCTTCACATAAGCAGGACAACCCCATATCTTAAGGTGAGTTAAGTGAGGTTTCTTACTATTCCACGTCTCATATGGAGTAGTTGAGACTGCCTTGGTCGGGACTCTGTTTAGCAAGTAAACAGCTATCTTAAGTGCATAGCCCCAAAAAGATTTTAGAAGAGTTGCATGATTCATCATCGACCTAACCATGTCCATCAAGGTTCGGTTGCGCCTCTCAGTTACACCATTATGCTGTGGTGTATACGGCGGAGTCCATTGGGACAATATCCCATTGTCCCATATTGTCCCTAAGATAATCTTGAAACTCTTGACTTAAGTATTCACCACCCCGATCGGATCGAAGTATCTTAATACTTTTGCCAAGCTGTTTCTCTACTTCATTTCTGAACTCTTTGAATTTCTCAAAAGCTTCAGATTTGTGTTTCATCAAGAACACATACCCGAATCGTGAGTGATCATCGATAAAGGTGATGAAGTAGCTATAGCCTCCTTGTGCAAGAGTTGACATTGGTCCACATACATCAGTATGTATTAGACCAAGCAATTCTCCCACTGGATTACCTTTTCCGGAAAAGGGTAATTTGGTCATCTTGCCTTTTAAGCATGATTCGCATGTATCAAATGAACCGGGTTCAAATGATTCCAAAATTCCACATCGATGTAATTTGGTCATGCGTTTCTTACTTACATGGCCAAGACGACAATGCCACGTGTAGGAGTCTATTCGATTATCTATTCGAGCACGTTTGTTTCTAACTTCGATATTGAAAACGTCACCGGATAAATCTAACGTGTAGATTCCATTGCACAAAGTCTCATTCCCATAAGGAACGCCATTTAAAGTTATGTAACAACAATTGTTACTAAAGTTAAATGATAACCCTTTTCATTCAAACATGAAATAGATACAATGTTCTTTATTAACGAAGGAACGAAATAACAATTATCCAATTCTAAGACATGTCCAGTAGGGAGCTTTAGCAAATATGTTCCGATGGCAACAGCAGCAATCTTTGCTCCATTTCCAACTCGCAAATCCGCTTCTCCCTTGACGAGTCTTCTTCTATTCCTTAGCCCCTGTATGTCATTACATATATATGAGCTACACCCAGTATCAAGTACCCAGGTATTTGAGGAAATAGAGTGACATTCAATAACGAAGATACGTGAAGATGATGGGGCATCGGATGCCTTCTTCTTCAAGGACTCAAGATAAACCTTGCAATTTCTTCGCCAGTGACCCTCCTTGCCACAGTGATGGCAAGTGCCTTTTGGTGTCTTTTCAGTCTTTTTGGCCTTTTTCTTCTTTCCTTTATTCTGTTCTTTAGCCTTCCTCTTAGAACCTTTCTTCGAGGAACCAACTAACAGTACCGTCTTCTGATCCTGCTTTACAGAAGGCTCAATAGTCTTCAGCAGGTTGAGCAACTCAGGAATGGTAGTCTCCATCTTGTTCATCCGATAGTTCATCACAAATTGTGAATAACTTTTGGGCAAACAATGCAGAATTAAGTCAATACTTAGTTCATGATCCATTGCAAAACCGAGTGTGCTCAGTCGCTCAATGTACCCCAACATCTTTAACACAAACTGTGAGGCAGAAGTGCCTTCCTGCATCCTAGAGGTGAAGAGGAGTCTGGAGACTTCGAACCTTTCGGATCTCGCCTGCTCTTCAAATAACTCATGAAGATGGAAGATGATGGTATAAGCATCCATATGCTCATGCTGCTTTTGTAGCTCAGGTACCATAGAGGCTAGCATTATGCAACTCGCAAGTTCAGAATTGGCCACATGTTTCTGATAGGCCACTAACTGGTCTGGAGTTGCATCTTCTGGAGGACGGTTGGGAAGTTGATCTTCAATGACATAAGCAAGCTTCTCTGCCTTGAGGACTATCCTCAGGTTTCGAAGCCAGTCCATGAAGTTTGGCCCAGTCAGTTTATTGGTGTCCAAAATGGAACGCAAATTCAGAGAAGACATGATCGAGTGATTATCCTGGAAATACAAATTGAGCTTATGTGAGAAGAATGATAAAGAATGTATCAACATACATTAATTAAATCCTATTCTTTTATCGAATTGAGTAACCCTTTTTATCAATTCGGGAGATCGTATGAACATCTCCAAATAGGTTGATATCCAACCATAGATAAGAACAACCATGGCTGTGGCCATCAAGTTATTCTTAGCTATGAAGGTAGGTAATTATACCGATTACATTTCACATATATGTAACTATCACTTTATGCTATCAACTAATTGAATATTTACATAAATCATTGGGTTGTTAACTCATTAACAACTATGCAACAATATACATAGCACCCAACTGCACCTCTCTTTACATCGACCTTGGCTGTGGCACAACAAATCGATGCTCCAAGCTTAAGGCTGACCCATTAATCAAGAAATAGTTTTAATATGGTTGGAGCTTATTCAACCGTTTAGTCAGGCTTGGATGTGTCCAACAACCAAAACTAAGGATTGACCTCTAACTCCAACTATATTATTCATAAACTAATTCCATGGTTTGAACATGTTGAGGTTCAAGCCGGGCATGGATGTGTCCATCAACCCAAATGAGAAACAAAACTCCGATTCTAACCATATTAATGGAAGGTGTTGGCCTTAATATTTTGTAAAGGGTTTTGGGTCTCATCCTTTCTTTTCTAAGTACATTTATGACATATAATTATGTCATGACTAACAATTTCCTTAATAAAGTATGTATGTGACTTAATTTATCAAGTCTCATTAATTGAATTAGGAACCGGATTTCCTAATTCTAATTTCATACTTTATTCAATGAATTGTTTTGGGAAACAATTTCCTAAATTGACATAATCAATTTTGGAAATAATATGTTTAAGACTTTTGATTTCTCTAAATCAAATCTCATTAAATTAAGAGACAGATTCCCTTAATTCAACCACATATTATTTTCATGAAAATCTCTTTTAAGAAAACTCTATAAGAAACCATTTTCCTAATTAATTTGTCGTAAATCAAATTTGGTCTGCTCCCCGAGGTGTATCCAAATTAAACATGACAATTTTTATTCAAAATAGAAAATTAAAATACAACAACTAACTTTAAATTGGACGGCTCCCCGAGACTCAATCCAAAATAAAGAATTTTGTTAATAATTTAAAACCAATTCAAATTTAATTTTCAATTAATGATCCATAAATTTGTCTAGACTTTCTTGAAAGAAAGTGCCCAAAATTACGAGATTTCATAATAGGTTTTCAGAATAATTGTAAGTTTCTAGTACAAAGAAAACTTACATATTTCCAAAATTGGAAAATTTCCAAAATAGGAAATTTCCAAAATTGGAAAGTTTCCAAAAATGGGAAGTTTTCACAATTATCATAAAATTTCAGAAACTAGGATATTTCAAAAGTTTACGAAATTTCATGAGGATTTCCAAACTTTGAAATTCCTAAATCTAAAATTTATCATAATTGGAAAGTTTCCATAATTGGAAAAATTTTCCAAAATTGAGATCATGACAAAGTTTTCCGCAAAACAATTATATGATTATGTCGAACACTAACCGGCTCTGATACCACTGTTGGGACCGGGTGCATGTTGACATGGATACGGATTCGTAAATTAAAAAAATAATTATGTGCAGCGAAAGAATTAGCATAAATAATTTCTCAAATTATTTTAACCGCGTATCTAGCATGCAACCTTAAGTTGTGGAGACATGATCATACATTTAAAATTTTCCAGAAAGTAAACTAATTTACTTGATACCTCGCGTAACCCGTAGAAAGGGACGAGATCCAACCGTAGCGTCCCTTGGAAGCTCCGCCTCTATTCGCGTCCACGCCGAGTTCTCTTCGGGATGACTTCGCAAAGCCACGAGTTTTGTGCCGACGAGAACTACTAGATTCTCCAAAGGCACAACTAGAATATCAAGAGAGAGAGATGGAAACTAACCACCAAGTAACAGAATCAAGATTTCGGGGAAAGGAAGGAGTTGCAACCCGCTTCTTCTTCTTCTTTGGAACCTTCTTGGTGGAGGAGGCTCACGACAACCCTAGGCGGTGCACCGGCCCTAGGGGAGGAGAGAGGGCGCCGGCCCTAGAGAGAGAAAGAGGGCGCCGGCCCTAGAGAGAGAGAGGGAGAGAATAAGAGAAAGAGAGAGTAGTAGTCAACAAGATTGATACCTTGCACTACTACCTTATGTGTGCAAGGTATCAATCTTGTGCCAAAGAGTCCCATTTGGTAGTAGTCAAGAGGATCCTAAGGTATGTGAAAGGAACCCTAAATGCCGGACTTTGGTATCCTAGAACCCCAAGTGTTGACCTAATTGGATACACCGACTCAGACTATGTGGGTTGCAAGTTAGATAGGAAGAGTACAAGTGGAGGGTGTCAATTCCTTAGGTCTTGATAAGTACCATTTTTGTTGATTATTTTAGATGTTAAAATCCATGTTTGACTTATGTTTTTATTGCTTAATTGTGAAATTGCCCTACGTTTTAGAACTTACCTTTATTTTGGACTTAATTGTAAATTTGCATTCAATTGGATTATTTGGCCACTAAATTCTTGATCTATTTTTGTAGGCATCAAAGGTTCAAGGACTTAGGGCATATTGGGTCAAACTTGAGTCGGATGTGAACCGGATCGAATTATCAAGCCTACGATTAATCCGGGCCGTCCGATTCAAGAGCGGCTAGATCTGAGCCATCCGGGATCATCTGAAGCAATCCGAGCTAGGGCTAGGGTTGATCAAGCACCCTGATCAAGATCTGAAGGTTTCATCCCAATCAGAGCTCAATCAACCGTTGGATCAAGCTCGGAGGGCTCTAGATCATCCATTCAAAGATT
Organism: Boesenbergia rotunda; assembly: GCA_024364735.1. Classification (NCBI taxonomy): domain Eukaryota; kingdom Viridiplantae; phylum Streptophyta; class Magnoliopsida; order Zingiberales; family Zingiberaceae; genus Boesenbergia; species Boesenbergia rotunda. The sequence continues at coordinate 610,196 of JAGFNQ010000264.1, read as the reverse complement.
AGCTTGATCTGAACCATCCGTTGCAAATCTGGAGGATCCGAGCTACCACAAGGTAGATCCTTACCCCAGATCATCATCATCAAAGTTTGGCTCAAATCAGACCAAGATCAGCCGTTGGATTGAAGTGGATCAATCTGGACCGTCCATTGGTTCCTATTTAATTAAACTCACCGCAGCCTTCAGCCTTTGTCGCGTCTCCGCCGCTACAGTAGGTTCTTCGAGTTCTTCAGTTCTTCAGCAGCGTTTTTCTCCTTTTCCGGGGCGCGACCCCTCGATTCTTCATCAAGATCATCTTCTGGATCTTTGGAGGTCAGTTTGGTTGGAGAATTCAGCTCGAATTCGCGCCGGACAGAGCTATTTGAGGGTTTCGGTGGCTCTGTGGTCTGACCGCTCGAATCTCATCCACAAGCCATTTCAGATCACCTGAGCCACTTGTAGGGGTTCTCAGGTGAGCTCAGAGGGTCTTCAAGTCATCATCGCCATCCCATTATTTGAGATCGAAAGGGTTCGGATTGGATTTCCCCACATGACGCAGTCTGAGCAGAGTTCATCATGCGAGGCTGATTTCCACTGATTTGCTAAGCCTAGGGGTTCGAAGCCTGCTCTTGCTTGACGACCAAGAAGAATTTGAGCTTAGGGAAGATTGAGGAGTAGTTAGTTAGCTAGTTTCATTGTGTTTGTAGCTTAAATTCCATTTCTGCCGAATCTGTTTTGTTTCTGCAATTAGATCACTGCTTAGATTTAGTTTTCTGAATAGTTGAGCTTAATTAGGTTGTCAGTCTTTAAGTTAGTTAGTTTACGAGCTTGTTTAGATGACAATTAGATTTAATTTCAGCTAGTTTGCAGTTTAAATTGTTGCGTGCCGACTACATAGCTGGGCGCCATTTCATTTCTGCAATTTCTGAGTTAGTTGCTGTAATCTCCTTGTTTGGACCGTTTCTTTCTCAATTGGAGGCTCATCCTTGAGTGACAGCAAGGATTCGAAGCTGAGATGAGAGATTGAAGATTTGCTTAGTTGAATTCCATTGCAATTAGCTGTAGTTTTTGAATTCTGCAATTGTTCTGTTTTGATTGTCGATTCAGCCACCTAGTTTCGATTTCTGACTTTGTTTCTGCCATAATTAAGTTTTGAATCTTCAAGTTAGTTAGCTAATGAGTGTGTTTAGTGAACAAGCAACTTAGTTTCAATTAGTTTTACAGATCGGCAATTGCGTATCAATTTTTGCCCTTGCATATCCAGTTTTCCAAGCTGCATATCATCCCTTCCCCTGTGCGTGCCAGTTTGTGTTCTGAATTTTTTAACTTAAAGTTTCTGAATTGAGAATCATGAACATATGTGAGCTGTTGAATTCACATTGCAGTTGCTTTATTTCCATTGCATTTGGCATTCAATTCTGCAAATCAGTTGCGCAAACTGGTTTAAAAATCTGCAAGTCACTTTTATTTCTGCAAATTGTAGTTTGTAGAGTCTGAATTGCCAACACCATTCCTGCAAATCTACTTCAGTCCTAAATACTGGTTTCATTTCAACTCTGCATTGTGTATCAATCTGCAAGTCAGCATGCATTTTCTGCATCCGAGTTCTGCATGGTTAGCTGCAGTTCAGAAGTTTGTATCAAACTGATCCTTAGCCTTTTGGAACTCAGAATTTGTTTTCTGCTGTATCACTTCTGCATCAGGTTTATTCATCCTTGTTTATCCTTTTACCTGAGGTCTTATCTTACAAGCTGAGGTGGTTAGTTTCAATGCGTATCAAATTGTTCCAGTTGAAGCATTTAGCTTTAGCATTTGGCACATAAGCTTCCTTTACCTGCATATCAAGTTTGACTTAATCCTTCACTTTGTATCAAGTTCATGTTTAGGCAATGATTGGTACCAAGTTATAGAGTGTTTCTAGTGTGCATAATTGTTTGAAATCAATTGGTACTGAATTCATCCATTTCCGAACTTAGTTTGCATTTGTTGGCTACCAAAACTTGTAGCTAAAATTGAATTGAAGTTGGTACTTGTTCAAGTTCTTAATTTTGCATGCTTTTCATTGTATCAAGCTAGTTTATTTCCGAAAACTCAATCACTGCTTTCATTTCATTGCTTGGCATTTTGATTTGCTTTTGAAATCAGAAATCAGTTTTAAACAAATTGCTTAAGGGCTTTAGATGAGTAAGTGATCCAATTGGTTGAATCTTCAATTGCCATTACTTTGGTTAAGTTACATGGTTAAGTTTTTATCCCTTTCATTGTGATTTCCTTCTTGATTGCAACCCAAAAACCAGATTCAATTTGAAACCCGAAATTCACAAACGACACATAAACATAAGCGCGAATCGAACAACCCCTCAACTAGTCCCTGAGAAAAATACGACCTGTGGCCCCTATATTACATTTTCATACTTTTGATTGTAAAAGGGTTTCCAGCATTTCATTCACATCTAAATCTGATGAGCCCACACTTTCGTGACAATTTAATCTAGTATATTTGGGCTTGTCAAATTTTTGGCGCCGTTGCCGGGGAAGCAACTAGTTGATTTGTTTGATTTTTGCTTGTATGCCTTTGGACATATCATTGGGTTCTATTTTATTTTGATTTATCTTTTGTATACGGGTACTGCCATTTTTCTTGTTTTTTTTGTGACAGGGTTGCAGGTTCAAAATGTTTTCATCCACTTATCAGCAGTCGTGTCCACAATTTTAGCAGAACAAACTTTTCAATCAACCATTACAGCAATTTCAACCGCCACAGCAAGAATTCCAACAGCCCTATTCCAATTTTCAACAACCAAATCAATTTTTTCAGCCTAATTGTCAGCCAAGTCAGCCCTTCCAATTTCAGCAGCCAAGTCAACCAAAATTCCAACAAATTCAGCATGGGCAGCCACCATTCCAGAATTTTGAGCAATCATTTCAGCAATTTCAGCCTTCTAATCCGAATTTCCAGCCTACATTTCAGCAATTCGAACCTCAATTCCAGCCATATCATCAAGGGCAGCAAGGTTTTCAATCATTTCCAGCTTTCCAAACTCAAAATCAACAAAATTTTCAGCCTTTCCAGCCCTATAATCAGATTTCACAACCCTACAATCAAGGGTTTCAAAATCAGAATTTTCAGTCCTCGTCACCGAATTTTCCACTTCAAAATCCGAACTTTCAAGGCTACAACTCCCAGCAAGGTTTCCAAGCTTATCAGCCCGCTAATCAGTCTTACCAACAACCATGTTTTCAAGGATCTCAGCAAGCTCAACCATTTCAGCCAGCTACTTCATCTTTCAAGGTCAGTCAAGGAGCTATGCTAACCAAGGAGGCTATAGGAGTTCTAGTGCAGGAAATGTGCCCCAATAGAAGGTCGAGGAAATGTTTCAACAAATTATGCAACAACAAAGGTTGGAGGAGATGTTTCAACAAGTTCTACTATATCAACAACAAGAGCAACAAAGGCTTCAAAACATCGGAAGAAGCATTGGATCAGGACAGTCAGATGAATCTATAGGTGTAGGGGATTGCACAGAGCCCCAGGGACCACCTACAGTGATTGATACATCAGAAAATTTAGAGGATAGGATTGAGAGTGTAGGGGATTGCACAGAGCCCCAAGAATCACCCATTCTTATTTCACAGGACCATTCTCATCTTTTATTTTGTGATTATAGTATTATTGAAGGTCCTAATTTTTTTAATTTGGTTGATACAGGAATGGTTGAGGAAACATGCATTGGAGATGATTCCATAGGTGTAGGGGATTGCACTAAGCCCCAGGGACCGCTACAATTACCAGAAAGTGTAGGGAGTTGCATGGTGGAAGCAAGAACCCAAGGATCACCTGCTTTAGTTGAGTGTCCACCAGAACCTGAACCTGAAGAGGAGCAATTATTTGACCAGGAGGAGAACACGGATACATCTACTTTTGTAGAACCTCCAGGTATTTTTCAGCATGATCAGGTAAATACTCCTCCAAATTTTTCTAAAACTTGCATAGAGGTACCTCAAATTGATCTTATTGTTTGTAATACACTTGTGGATACATTTTTTGTAGAAAATAATTGTGAAAAATCTCTAGAGGTACTTAGTGTTGAATTGGTTGAAAATGAAGCATGTTGTACTACATTAGATGCCAATGCTGAGTGTGAAAATTTTTTAGAAGTACCTAGTGTTGTTGATTGTTGTGATAAGTCTTTTGATTTATCATATGCTGAAAATAATTGTGAAAAATTCATTGAGGCACCCAAAATTGATGATATAGGTTGTGATACATTGCTTGATACATCCTTGTTGAAAAATAATTGTGATATTTTTATTGAAGTGCCAAAAATTGATTTCATTATTTGTGATAAATTTCTGAGTGCAAATTTTGTTGAAAATAATTTTGAAAAATTCATTGAGGCACCACAAATTGATTTAATTGGACATGATGTAGTTTTGGATTTATTTCATGCAGAGACTGATATTATTTTATTTCTTTCTGACCCTGCACGCTTGAGAAAGGTATTACATTGTTTTGCAGGGTCCAGAAGACTTCAGGAGTGGGTGCTCCAACTGAACAGACTTCAACCTCCTGGAAGGACTTCTAAAAGGCAGAAAGAAGGAGGAGATGATCTTACTTTAATCCATAGCCCTCCATTCCTTCCATGGATTTTGAACCTGAATCGCCTTAGGCCACCAGAGAAATTTTCTGCAAAGTTCAAGTGTGGGGGAGTTCTAAATATCTCGGCCACCCATTTTTCTCCACTGCCACGATGGAGGCTCCTTCTGGATAGACTCCGTCCACCAGAATAACGGGAGTTTGATTTTTCTTGTATTTTCTTGTATTGCATTTTTCACTTTTAAGTTGAGTCCTTGCTAATAAATGCTTAAGTAGAGTAAAATGACTAGGAGTCATTGTAAATACCTTGTTATTTCTTTTGTCACGTTTTCTTGCATGAGTAGAAATAAATGTATCCCTCTAGGTTATTTCATAGCATTTTAGAATCTCTTGGAAAATAAGTTAAATTTGGTTGTCAAAACTTAGGGTTTGAGATCATGGATGAAATCTTGGATGCTTGAGTACGATTTTGCTTTAGATTCTTAATTGAGGATTTGAGATGGATTATTTTTACCTAGTGAGATTAGCCTTATTTTTTGTAGCACACATATGTTATTGTACTCTAGAACTTGCTTAGGTTCTTTCAAAATCATATTTCAATGATTGGATCACATCTATAGAGGCTAATCCTTTTGTTTATCTTTTCATTTCAATTTTGGCAAAAATCATGTTCAATCCCTTTTTCTTTACTTATTTCCTACTCTTAACCCCACTTTTCTATGGGCTTGTTTGTTTGAGATGTTTCTTAATGATATTTTGCCCGAGACGGACAAAGATTTAAGTGTGGGGGAGTGATTAGTGATTTGGAAGCAATTTTTATCAAGGATGCAATTCATGTCAAAAAGAAAATTTTTTTTTCCAAGTTGAAGCCAAAAGGTGCCAAGTGAGTTGAATTTGAATTTCGAAAATGAGCAAGAGGATGGAAGCAAGTGGAGCATCTAGATTCCTTAACACATTTTGAACATCAAAGTGGCACGCAAGAAGAGAAAAGAAGAACCAAAAATCTGCACTTAGGAGAAAGTTGGCACCAAATGAAGACAAACTGTGCCAAAGAAAAAAAAGAAATCTGCTAGTTTGGATTGTAAAATGTATCTGAAGTTGAAGGTGCACATTCAATTTCAGATCTAAGAAAAACAATGGGCTAGAAGTTTTGAAGAAAAGCAGGGAAAGAATATCTGAGCTTAAGTTGAAAGGCATTGGCCAAGGAGAGGATCAAAAGATGGAATTTACAAGCAAAGGATTCAAGGAAGAATAGATTGTTTCGATTACAATGGGCAAGGCTTAGTAGCAATTTCAAACTGAAATTTTGATTTTGGAAATCAGAGATGCAGTGCCGAAATTAAGTGGAGTCCTTATGAAGAAAATCTGCAATGGAAATATTGGTACGCAAAGCAAAAAGAAGAAAATCTGCTACTTGGAGCTGCACTTCTTTGTGCCAAAGGTGCTGATCAGTCCAATTGAAGCTCACGGCAGTGTGATTGGAAGCTAGCTTTGATAAGGAAGTGTAGCTGAACACAATTGGAGCTGGACAGATATGAAACAATGCAGAGAATCTGTGCTATTATAGAAAACATTTAGCTATTGCAGAAAATCTGAGCTGGAAATCCAATCTACTGATCTGGAATGGAATGGAATGGAATGAATTTGCAGCTGAACAAAATCTGAGCTGGAAATCCAACTAACTGATTAGAAGTTTGAGTGGGACAGAAAAACTGATAAGAGTTCAGATCAGAGATAGAATTAGAAAGGCTGAATAAAGGCTGAAAAGAAGCTAAAGGAGTGCTGAATCTGAGCTTGTAATGCTGAATCTGAGTTTTCCGAGTGCTGGAATCTGAAGACCATCTGAAAACAAGCTGAATTGAAGCCGAACCAAGCTGGAATAATCTGAAACAAAGTGCAGTGAAGGCATTTCCGAAATCAGTGAAGGCAAGGGGCTGAAATTTAATGGGCTGATTTAAATTTTTAGTGGAACACTTAAGGGTTCCACTATCATTTGATACAAGCACTCTTGATGTTAATTGTTGGAGAAATCAGAAGTTTTGCAAGATCTGAAGTTATATCATGGAAGCCGGAATCTGAGAGAAAAAGAAAAAAAAAGAGAGAGAGAACAAATGAGGAAGTGTGCCAACTTGTAAAGGAAGTGTATCAAGAGTGAGTTACAAGGGTTGTTGAGTGAAAATTTCATGTTGAGTATCTATTTCACTTGATATCAGATGTTTTTTGATACAAAGCTGAGCAGAAAAGAAAGAAGAGAAAGAAGAATGAGAAAAGAAAAGCAAAGTTGGCAAGCATAAACAAGAATTGGCACATTGAAACCAAGGAAGGGTTTCTCATCCAAATCAAAGGCAATTACCTAAATTTGACTTTACCACACTTGTGAGCTCACTAGAGGACTGTAAAAAGAAGCAAAGTGCATCAAAAGCATCCTCAAGCACTCAAGTCTTCCACTTTATCAAATTTTCCACTTTTCTTGGCTCTTATTCCATTTTTTCATTATTCCTATGTCTTTCAATTGTTTTTATAGATGTTGATCCTCTTCATGATTAATGGTGGAGAGTAGATAATAAGCAAGCCTATGGAAATGCAAGAAGCATGTGTGTTTGAGTGAGCTCCACTTCCATCATCAAGTTAGAACTTAAGGAGAGAGCCACCAAAATTTTCCTTGAAAGACTATGAGTTAGATTCATCTCAATGACTCATGAGGGATGAAAAGGCTAAGTTGTTGATTTAAGGACAAGATACTAAACCATAGAGCTTAGATTTTTGAGAATTGACAACCTTAGGTAATTTCTTTTCATTTGCTTCTAATTATGCTTAAGTAATCTAGGGGATACATATTTACTGTTTTCGCGAGACGCTCAAGGTTAAGTGTGGGGGAGTTGATAAGTACCATTTTTGTTGATTATTTTAGATGTTAAAATCCATGTTTGACTTATGTTTTTATTGCTTAATTGTGAAATTGCCCTAAGTTATAGAACTTACCTTTATTTTGGACTTAATTGTAAATTTGCATTAAATTGGATTATTTGGCCACTAAATTCTTGATCTATTTTTGTAGGCATCAAAGGTTCAAGGACTTAGGGCATATTGGGTCAAACATGAGTCGGATGTGAACCGGATCGAATTATCAAGCCTACGATTAATCCGGGCCGTCCGATTCAAGAGCGGCTAGATCTGAGCCATCCGGGATCATCTGAAGCAATCCGAGCTAGGGATAGGGTTGATCAAGCACCCTGATCAAGATCTAAGGTTTCATCCCAATCAGAGCTAATCAACCTTGGATCAAGCCGGAGGGCTCTAGAGCGTCCATTCAAAGATTAGAGTTGATCTGGACCATCCGTTGCACATCTGGAGGATCCGAGCTACCACAAGGCAGATCCTGATCCCAGATCATCATCATAAAGTTTGGCTCAAATCAGAGCAAGATCAGCCGTTGGATTCATAAGGCAATCTGACCATCCATTGGTTCCTATTTAATTAAACTCACCGAAGCTTCCCTTGTCGCGTCTCCGCCGCTACAGTAGGTTCTTCGAGTTCTTCAGTTCTTCAGCAGTCTCCGGGGCGCGACCCCTCGATTCTTCATCAAGATCATCTTTTGGATCTTTGGAGGTCAGTTTGGTTGGAGAATTCAGCTCGAATTCGCGCCGGACAGAGCTATTTGAGGGTTTCGGTGGCTCTGTGGTCTGACCGCTCGAATCTCATCCACAAGCCATTTCAGATCACCTGAGCCACTTGTAGGGGTTCTCAGGTGAGCTCAGAGGGTCTTCAAGTCATCATCGCCATCCCATTATTTGAGATCGAAGGGGTTCGGATTGGATTTCCCCACATGACGCAGTTTGAGCAGAGTTCATCATGCGAGGCTGATTTCCACTGATTTGCTGAGCCTAGGGGTTCGAAGCCAGCTCTTGCTTGACGACCAAGAAGAATTTGAGTTTAGGGAAGATTGAGGAGTAGTTAGTTAGCTAGTTTCATTGTGTTTGTAGCTTAAATTCCATTTCTGTCGAATCTGTTTTGTTTCTGCAATTAGATCAGCTGCTTAGATTTAGTTTTCTGAATAGTTGAGCTTAATTAGGTTGTCAGTCTTTAAGTTAGTTAGTTTACGAGCTTGTTTAGATGACAATTAGATTTAATTTCAGCTAGTTTGCAGTTTAAATTGTTGCGTGCCAACTACATAGCTGGGTGCCATTTCATTTCTGCAATTTCTGAGTTAGTTACTGTAATCTCCTTGTTTGGACCGTTTCTTTCTCAATTGGAGGCTCATCCTTGAGTGACAGCAAGGATTCGAAGCTGAGATGAGAGATTGAAGATTTGCTTAGTTGAATTCCATTGCAATTAGCTGTAGTTTTTGAATTCTGCAATTGTTCTGTTTTGATTGTCGATTCAGCAACCTAGTTTCGATTTCTGACTTTGTTTCTGCCATAATTAAGTTTTGAATCTTCAAGTTAGTTAGCTAATGAGTGTGTTTAGTGAACAAGCAACTTAGTTTCAATTAGTTTTACAGATCGGCAATTGCGTATCAATTTTTGCCCTTGCGTATCCAGTTTTCCAAGCTGCGTATCATCCCTTCCCCTGTGCGTGCCAGTTTGTGTTCTGAATTTTTTTAACTTAAAGTTTCTGAATTGAGAATCATGAACATATGTGAGCTGTTGAATTCACATTGCAGTTGCTTTATTTCCATTGCATTTGGCATTCAATTCTGCAAATCAGTTGCGCAAACTGGTTTAAAAATCTGCAAGTCACTTTTATTTATGCAAATTGTAGTTTGTAGAGTCTGAATTGCCAACACCATTCCTGCAAATCTACTTTAGTCCTAAGTACTGGTTTCATTTCAACTCTGCATTGTGTATCAATCTGCAAGTCAGCATGCATTTTCTGCATCCGAGTTCTGCATGGTTAGCTGCAGTTCAGAAGTTTGTATCAAACTGATCCTTAGCCTTTTGGAACTCAGAATCTATTTTCTGCTGTATCACTTCTGCATCAGGTTTATTCATCCTTGTTTATCCTTTTACCTGAGGTCTTATCTTACAAGCTAAGGTGGTTAGTTTCAATGCGTATCAAATTGTTCCAGTTGAAGCATTTAGCTTTAGCATTTGGCACATAAGCTTCCTTTACCTGCATATCAAGTTTGACTTAATCCTTCACTTTGTACCAAGTTCATGTTTAGGCAATGATTGGTACCAAGTTATAGAGTGTTTCTAGTGTGCATAATTGTCTGAAATCAATTGGTACTGAATTCATCCATTTCCGAACTTAGTTTGCATTTGTTGGCTACCAAAACTTGTAGCTAAAATTGAATTGAAGTTGGTACTTGTTCAAGTTCTTAATTTTGCATGTTTTTCATTGTATCAAGCTAGTTTATTTCCGAAAACTCAGTCACTACTTTCATTCCATTGCTTGGCATTTTGATTTGCTTTTGAAATCAGGAATCAGTTTTAAACAAATTGCTTAAGGGCTTTAGATGAGTAAGTGATCCAATTGGTTGAATCTTCAATTGCCATTACTTTGGTTAAGTTACATGGTTAAGTTTTTATTCCTTTCATTGTGATTTCCTTCTTGATTGCAACCCAAAAACCAGATTCAATTTGAAACCCGAAATTCACAAACGACACATAAACACAAGCACGAAATAAACCTTCAACTAGCCCCGAGAAAAATACGACCTGTGGCCCCTATATTATATTTTCATACTTTTGATTGTAAAAGGGTTTCCAGCTTTTCATTCACATTTAAATTCTGATGGTCCCAACTTTCGTGACAATTTAAACTAGTAGATTCGGGGCTATCAAATTTTTGGCGCCGTTGCCGGGAAACGAACCCGGGTCACCCGCGTGACAGGCGAGAATACTCCCGGCAAATGCACCAAAAAAAAAAAACAAAAAAAAAAAGTGACTAGCTTTTTGGAAAGATTTGGTATCAAGGAGGCACTTCAATTCGAAAAAAAAAATGTGCCAATTGAGTTTAGTTTGGTATCAAGATCAAGCAAGAAGAAGTAGTTGAGGAAAACAACAATTGAAGCATCTAGATTCTTGCTCATCATTTGAAGATCCAAGTGGAAATAAAAAAAATCTGCAAGGAAGGAATTGGCATGCAAAGCAGAAAATTGTGCCAAAGCAAAAGAAAAAAAAAATTTCTGTGAAGAATAACTTGAGTCGAAAGAGGCTTGGATGAAGAATTGAGAAGCTGGATCAACAACACCTTGTAAAGTCCGAATTGAAGCTGAGAAAGAGTCTAAAGTTTGTGCAGGAATTTCTGCCAAAAGCAATTTGTGCAGATCAGTGAGGGAAACAGCTGAATATGCAGCTGAACACAAGCTGAATTCCAGCTGGATACAATCTGAATTGAAGGCTGATTGAGTTGGAATTGAAGCTGAATTGAAGCTGAGATACCTCGACTTTGAGCTGATGAAATGATACAAACTGCGGTGCCAAGAAAAATTCAGAAATCTGGGCAAGGGGGCAGTTATAACAGAGAAAAATCAGTGAATGTTATAAGGCAGATTTGTACCAACTTTAAGTTGAACTTATGTTTTCTAAATCATCAATGCCTTGCCGAATCTTAACAGAACTTGCAGAATAGTTTTTGATTGAACTAAACTTCATGGGAGCAGAATATGAACTGCTAAATGGAGTCAACAATGAGGTGATAATGAAGGAATGGTAGTGTAGTGCCGAAATACCAAAAATGTTTGTGCCAATTAAAGCTCACGGCAAAGGGCTAAATTGGAGTTGATTCTGATATAGAGTGGGCACAACATGACTGAACTGAATGAGAACAAAAGAGAAAGTTTGTAGCCGAACCTAAAGGAAGAGAAAAACAAGAGAAAACAGTTTGAAAAAAATTGAGAAAAGAGAGAAACAAAAACAAGGGTGGCATGCAATTGAAGACTTGGCACCATTGAAATCATTAAAGTTTCTCTCATCCAAATTGAAGAATAGTTCCACCATCATTCTGATTTCAGTAGAGAAAAGAAAGAAGAAGAGAAAAATCAGAAAAGAGAAGAAGGAAACAAAAATGGCACGAAATTTGGAAACTTGGCACAAGGAAATCAAGAAAGGGTTTTTCATTCAAATCAAAGGCAATTACTTAAATTTGACTTCACCACACTTTTGATATCATTAGAGGACTGTAAAGAGAGGCAAAGCACATTGGAAACATTTTTGAGCAACCAAGTCTTCCACTCCATTAATTTTTCCATTTTCTTGTTTTTATTCCATTTCTCACCATTTTTCATGTTTTCATTTGTTTTTATAGTTGTTGATTCCAATCATGATTAATGGTGGAGAGTAGATAATAAGCAAGCCTATGGTAGTACAAGAAACATGTGTGTAAGAGTGAGCTCCACTTCCATCATCAAGTTAGAACTTAAGGAGAGAGCCACCAAAATTTTTCTTGAAAGACTAGTGATTTAAATTCATCTCAATGACTCATGAAGGATGAAAATGCTAAGTTGTTGATTTAAGGACAAGATACTAATCCATAGAGCTTAGATTTATGAGAATTAACAACCCTAGGTAATTTCTTTTCATTTGCTTCTAATTATGCTTAAGTAAATCTAGGGGATACATGTTTACTGTTTTCGCGAGACACTCAAGGTTAAGTGTGGGGGAGTTAATAAGTACCATTTTTGTTGATTATTTTAGATGTTAAAATCCATGTTTGACCTATGTTTTTATTGCTTAATTATGATTTTACCCTAGGTTTTGGAACTTTATCTTATTTTGGACTTAATTGCAAAATTACACAATTTTTGGATTATTTGGCCACTAATTTTCTGATATATTTTTGTAGGCAAGAAAGAATCCTGGACCTAGGGCATATTGGGTCAAACTTGAGTCGGAAGTGAACCGGATCGAATTATCAAGCCTACGATTAATCCGGGCCGTCCGATTCAAGAGCGGCTAGATCTGAGCCATCCGGGATGATCTGAAGCAATCCGAGCTAGGGTTAGGGTTGATCAAGCTCTATGATCAAGATCTGAAGGTTTCATCCCAATCAGAGCTAAATCAACCGTTGGATCAAGCAAGGAGGGCTCTAGAGCGTCCATTCACAGATAGAGTTGATCTGGACCATCCGTTGCACATCTGGAGGATTTGAGCAACCACAAGGCAGATCCTGACCCCAGATCATCATCATAAAAGTTTGGCTCAAATCAGAGCAAGATCAGCCGTTGGATTTCATCAAAGCAATTTGAGCCGTCCATTTGTTCCTATTTAATCAGAAATCGCCCGCAGCTTCCCTTGTCACGTCTTCGCCAAGTTCTTCGCCGCAGCTCAATTTCTTCAGTAGTTCTTCATCATCTCTTCCAGTTTTCTCCATTTCAAGGACGCGACCACTCGATTTCTTCATTTGATCGGATTCTAGATCATCGAGATGAAGACTCTGTGAAGGTTCCAGCTCCAAACTGCCCAGAAACAGAGCTATAGTTGGATCGAATTGCAAAGTTTGATTGCCGACAATCTGTGAAGCTTACGGGTTCGAGGCTTTCTCTTGTGTGACGACAAGAAGAATCTGAGCTCAAGAAGGGATTGAGGATTAGTTTTTGTAGCTAGTTTCCTTAATTTCAGTTGTAATTCCATTTCTGAAATTTGCTGTTTTGAATGGTTGTTTCAGCTACTGAATTTTTCGATTTTTAAGTTGTTAGCTGTAATTTGGCTCTAATTCCGCAAGTAGAGTAATATAGGAACTTGTCTAGTGAATGAATAGATGAAATTTCAGTTTAGTTCTTAGTTAATTTGCTGCGTGCCAATTTAATTGCTACGTGCCAATTGATTTCTGCAAAACCATTCAGTTTCTGAAAATTGTTTTAGATTTCCTGTTTTTGAGTTGTTTCTGAGTTTCTTAGAAGTGAATTTCTGCTCTAGCATTAGATAGATAGCTTGCGTAATTAACATAGAATTTAGTTTCGATTTCTTGCAAGTTTTTCTATGTTTTCAGATTAGCTAGCACTACAATCCTGCAAATTCTGTTTTCATTACTACATTTTCTTTTGTTTCTGCATGCTTCTCTTGCTTAAGTTTGTGTCCATGTGAGCTGTTTCTTCCTCCTTTCCGCAAATTTCTTCAACAAAAGCTTTGTGTTCCAAATTGATTCGGTCAGTCTAAATCTCTGAATTGCTAGTATCCATTTGACACATAATCTCCTTCACTTGTGTATCAAGTTCTTAATTCTGCATGTGATGCTTTGGAATTCTGCACTCCATTTAGTCGATGCATTTGTTTCTCCAGTTTCTGCCAGATCTTTGAACCAATCAGCCAATTGAATTGCTAGTTTATAGCTTAAGCATTGGTTTTAGTTTTGTGGCACTTAAGTTCTCCTTTGCGTACCAAGATTCATTCACTTCTTCCATTTTGTATCAAGTGCAGATTAGGGAGTGATTTGTAGAAAGTTACATGGTATTTCTAGTGTGCTGTGATGTTTGAATTCAATTAGTTTTGCATTCGAATTGTTTTGAACTTCTCTGCATTGGATTTCCTCCGGACTTTGTAGCTAATTGTGTAGTGATTGTTGAAAGTTTGATTGCTAAATTTTCATAGATAACATTTGCTTTAAGTTGGCTTGCTTCTGAAAATTGTCTCCACTTCCTTTACTTCATTGCATAGCAGTTTCTTTGTGTTTGAAATCAGAAAATAGTTTCCCATAAAAAAAATTTTGGTAAGTGCTTAATTAGGTTTCCATTAGTTGAGTTTTCCCTTTAGTGCCAACTTCTTGTTTAGTTCATTAGCTTAAGATTCTTACTTCTCCTTTGCAATTTCCTTTTCGATTATAACCCAAATCCCACTTACTTATTTGAAACCCCAAAAACACAAACGACATATAAACCAAGCGTGAATCAAATTATATCAACTAGTCCCCGAGAAAAATACGACCTGTGGCCCCTATATTACATTTTCATATCTTTGATTGTAAAAGGGTTTCCAGCATTCATTTCATTCATATTAAATTCTGACGGTCCCACAATTTGTGACAATTTAATCTAGTATTTCGGGGCTGTCAGAGCCAACTTAAAAACCATTTTTATAGTTAAATGAATTTCTTTTCTTATTTTAAATTGCATAATTGCTTGTCTATTTATTTTCTGCATTTTACCATGCTTAGACCTAGGACTGGTTAGACTAAGGACTAAACCTATTAACTAAAATTTGAATAACATAGCATTGGGTGACGGTGAGATGATAGTACGTTAAGGAAGCCTTTTCTAATAAGGTCAAGTATACCCTACATGGTCTCTTTAGACTGGTGAAACTAGTCGAAGCTACCGATCTAAGACCCAAGCTAGTTAGACCAGAATTTTTCAAAAAGTAACCTTGAAAATGAAATTTCACTAAAAGACTTTGTCAAGGAAAGGGTTGATGATCCAATAAGGCTACGGCCAAAGAAGGCCTTGTGTCTCGCCAAGACCTGGAAGCCAATTTTTGAAATTCAAATTAAGTTTACTTTTTGTCAAATTCGAATCTAACATAAATTTTTAGTTAATCTTAGATTCAAATATTCTTTTTCAAAATAAATTCAAAACTAATTATTTTCAAAACTAATTTAACTTTTCAAAATTAATCATTGTTTTTCAAAATAAATTTCTTACTTCTACTAAAACTGTCTCACAAAAACCCATAAGGTTAACGTGATTGATAACTCTAGATTGGGTGAGACAGACTAGGTTGTGAAAATCAATTTAGGCTCACTACTAGAAAAAATGCATTCAACAACAGTGAATCACTGTTGTCGTATGCCAAATACCACTGTTGTTAAAGGCCATATTGTTAAAGGGGGGGGGGTCTACGACAACAGTGAATCACTGTTGTCGTTTGGTCTACGACAATAGTTTGACAACAGTTTTCCACTGTTGTCATATATCACATTCGACAATATTTTGACAATAGTTTTTCACTATTGTCTTTTATTATATTCGACAACAGTTTTATAACCGTTGTCGTATATCAATAACAATAGTATATTCGGCAATAATTTAACCTCGAAACAAAAACTATATATATCAAACATCATCAACATATTTACAATAAAGATCCACCACAACCTTTCTACAGACGAAACCACAAAAGTATCTTCTGTCCAAAAACCTTTCTACAGACGAAACCACTAAAGTATCTTCTGACCCAAATTACAAGAGTTCAAATTATATATAATTCTGACCCAACTAAACTTACAATGAAGTTCAAATCACAAAAATTATAACTTGGAAGGTCAGATTAATGGTCTTCGAACATGATCACGAACAAGTCCCTGCAGCTGGAAAAAAGAGAACAAACACTCTAATTAGTTATTCTATTAAATGCATATGTCCAATAAAAAATGATCAATGAAGATATGTATCAACAAACAACAAAAATAACAAACTAACAAACAAACAAACAAAAAAGATATGCATGTATCAGCACTTGCAATTATAAGGAAACTGCTAGCTTGGCTTATCTAGACATTTACAGCCTTGCAACCACTTTTCAAGGAAAATACTCAGACGACCATATTAAATATCTGACACATGTTCTTTATTGATTGTTTGTGATTCAGAATCATATTCTGAATCACAAACTGTGTCTGTTTAGGCACATAAAAAAATATATTGAAGAATTGCATCCAATCAGGGATGTTAGGCAGAACTGCTGAAGCTCCAAAATATATTGAAAAAAATGTATTGAAGGAATTTCTATTGGATGAATGTGTTTATATTTATGTTAATTTCATACGATCATACAATTAGTCATGCCAAATTCAGTCTGTCCACTACTATTTCGAGTAATATGATATTTGAGTTGAATCGTATCTAGTAGTAAATGCAGCTTGTTGAAAAGTTTAATTCCTAGTGATGAGTTCAGTGATCTGTAGTGGTGATTAGTTTATCCTCCTTAAATGAGAACACTTGAAAGGCTAGGCTGCATATTCAAGTAGAGATGTAAGAAAGCAACTAAATATCAAGTTTCTGCAGGTTTTAGACCACAGCATTAAAAGGAATTTGGCCAAACTAGTACGACTCTATTGTTCAACGAATCTACTTGAACATCTAAGTAACTTTCATGTCCACTAAACTAATTGTTCTCCAACGTATAAAAAATAATCTCAGGTTACAACATCTCTAAAAAAAATATTGTTGATGTATATTGTTTGATTCAGGGGAATATCACTCGAAAGCTTAGTAACTAACATTTACCAGGAAAAGTTTAAACCTTAGTAACTAACATTTACATACCTATTATCAAATATAATCCTGTATACAATCAGCTATCGCGGAGCGCACTTCATCAATTTCATCTTGGGACTACTCTACTTTTGCAAACTATGAACAAAAACACATTATATGATTGCACAGAATAAAACATAACAACTTGAAAAAATTTATAACTAGATAACTTTAAATATTTGAGATAATAAAGAAATTATTACTATCGTTCGGAATGCATCCCCCTCGATTGATGTAACTTCTTCAGTAATTTGCTTCATAAATCTCATCACATAATATCCATATTGTTTGGCATCCGGTTGCCTAGGAACCTAAGGCAAAGATAATTCATATTTTTAATGCTTAAAATACCAATATTATACACAATAAAATTTTTTGATTTAAATAGAAGTACAAATACCTTAATCACTTCCCACTGTACTTGTTTTCTTCCTTTTCTTCCTTGGAACGAATTAAACAATTTTATTGCCCTTCAATTATACATTAGGTACAGTAGTTGATAAACTATTGTTTTAAGACTAATTTAGATGCATACTAACAAAAAACATATATAAACTCACATTTCCACAACATATTTCCAATCATTATCACGAATGCGAGGACCTTGGGAATCCAATAAGTAAACAATCTCCTTATGAGGATTAATGAGAGTGAGAGTCCATTGGAAACTACACAGAAGTACACAAAATTAGTGCATTCTCAATTCAAATAAAAATGGCAATTGAAAAAATATATTCAGGAAGTCCATTACCTGTTACAACTTGGCACAAAAACCAACTGATTAAGTGATGCACCACCTAGCCTTTCAGCTAAAATACTTGCCCTTTGGTTCAACCGCTCAGTTTTAACTAATTTGTCCACTGTGATTTTTTTAAAGTATGGGATGCTATGCGGATTTACAAACCTGAATTTCTCAATCTTGTTTTCTTTCACCAAGTTTTTATAAAGATGCCTACCATATGAATTACAAGAAAATCAGTAAGTGCTTCTATAGTAAATTAATAAAATAACAAAGAAAGTTGAAGGTAAATCAACAACTTACAATATGTAAATAACCACACAATTTCCAGAAATTGGCTCCAAGTGATACAATGCAGTGATGTCCTCAATATGCAAATTCAGTTCATAATCATCTTGAAATATCTCATGATCTAAAACAATTGACAAGTTCTTTCCATTATTAATAGCATGCTTAGCATAACAATATAACATGTGCAAATTGCAAATATCCAGTGCAAATTGCAAGAAAGACTCTACTCCAATACCATATTCACGTGATAATCTATCATTTGACATCCATTCTTTGTCCATTCTTGTTACAAGTACTAATCAACTAGAAATGAGCCAACACCTACCTTCAAAATAAATACACATTATACAATAAAATCTTAACCCACCTAATAAGAAACATCACATATTCATAGCATGCAATATCTACTGTCAATATTTGAGCAAAAATAAGTAAATAAGGGAGAAAAAGGAAAAACCTTAAGTAATATTCATAGCATGCAATATTCACATATTCATTGCATGCAATATTCATAGCATGCAAAATCTAATGTCAATATTTGTAACTACCTCAAACCATTCATTTCTATGCGTAAATTCACATAATATCAGTTCCGAGATGTAGTTTAAGCAAATTTAATTTAAAATAATATTCATTGTCAGATCTATTCTGAGGGAAATTATTTGAGGTTGACATATGGATTGCATCTTACTATTGAAGTACATCCAAAGCCTATATTAGTATAGTAACATTTAGATCCTTAAAAATTTTCATTACATTAAATATAATTTCTTACAGAGTAATAAATAAAGTTACAAAATATATCTACAAATAAATTGTTAGTTTTTGTCTGAATAGCAAAGTCTTACACAACAAACCAAAGAGCATAAGATGCTATAAATCTACTTATAAACTACTAATAGGGTCGGCAGAAAATTATGCTCTACTGGACAATGTTCTTAGTTTCAAACTCATCAACAGTTAGTGAGTGAATGAAGTTATCAAGGAATTAGTTGGGTCCTACATAAAAGAAATGATCAATGCTCAACTAAACCTAGCTAATTGATAGATATCATTTTATTGATCATTTGAGTTGCTAAAATCCATGTTTGACCTATGTTTTTATTGCTTAATTATGAAATTGCCCTAGGTTTTAGGATTTCCTCTTATTTTGGACTTAATTGCAAATTTACATATTTTTGGATTATTTGGCCACTAATTTTCTGATATATTTTTGTAGGCATGAAAGGATCCTGGACCTAGAGCATATTGGGTCAAACTTGAGTCGGAAGTGAACCGGATCGAATTGTCAAGCTTACGATTGATCCGAGCCGTCCGATTCAAGAGCGGCTAGATCTGAGCCATCCGGGATGATCTGAAGCAATCCGAGCTAGCGTTAGGGTTGATCAAGCTCTATGATCAAGATCTGAAGGTTTCATTCCAATCAGAGCTCAATCAACCGTTGGATCAAGCAAGGAGGGCTCTAGATCGTCCATTTAAAGACTAAGTTGATCTGGACCATCCGTTGCAAATCTGGAGGATTCGAGCTACCACAAGGCAGATCCTGACCCCTGATCATCATCATCAAAGTTTGGCTCCAATCAGAGCAAGATCAGCCGTTGGATTTTCTCAAATCAATCACAGCCGTCCATTGGTTATTACTTAAGGAAATTTTGCCCGCAGCCCAGCCTTGTCGCGTTTCCTCGCCGCAACACCTTCTTCTTCGTTTTCTTTGCATTTTCTTCAGCAATTTCATCATCCAAGGGGCGCGACCCCTCAATTTCTCCATTTGATCATCATCTGAGTCCTTGGAAGATAGCTAGTATCGAAAATTCAGCTCAGATTGCATCCGGACAGAGTTTGTTTGAGGGTTTCGACATCTCTGCTAACCAATCACTTGTTTCTCATCCACAAGCCAATTCCGATCGTTTGAGCTGCTTGTAGGGGTTCTCAGGTGAGCTCAGATGTTCTTCAACTCATCATCGCAAGCCATCCATCGAGATACAAGAGATTGGATTGGAAAATTCCAGCCGCATGCAGTTTGAGCAGAATCCATAAGTCCGAGCTGATTTCCTCTGATTTGCTGAGCCTAGGGGTTCGAAGCCAGCTCTTGATTGACAACCAAGAAGATTTTGAGCTTAGGGAAGATTGAGGAGTAGTTTACCGTAGTTAATTTCAGTCAATTAGCTGTAAACTTGTTTCTGCAGTTTCTGATTTTGTTTCATTAGTTGTAATTGCATTTTCTGATTGTTTAGCTCAAATTAGGTTTCAATCTTTCAAGTTAATTAGTAGGTAGCTTGTTTAGTTGACAATTGCTTTTTTTACTTCAGTTTGTTTCTGTTTTCCAGCTTGTGTATCAGAATTCCCTATTTTTCTGCATTGCGTATCAGCTTTTGTTTTGAAATTTCAATTCAGTTCGAATTCAGTTCGTTTCTGGTTTAGTTCCTGGGATTTAAGTCAACATTTTGGTAGCTAATGAGTTTGATTTGAGTTGATTAGCATGTAATTTCAATTCGCCAGTTTGTTCAATTTTTCCTTGTGCGTGCCAAGTCTTCATTGTGCGTATCACGTTTGTTTCCTGCACATCAGTTACTTTCAGCAATTGTTAGCTTAGCACATTCTTAATTTGTGTCAAGTAGTCATCAGTCATTCTTAAGCTTTCCGAACTGTAGAGTAGTGTAGAGATATCAGCTTGTTGTTTGTTGCTCTGCGCTTAGATAATTTCTGAACTTCTGCAAAAACTGCAAGTTATTTCTGCAATTTTGAATCAATTCTGAAATTCTTTAACTTGTGTATGAATCCTTGATTTCAATTTATCAGAACAGCTGTAGTTAGTGAACCATTGCATCATATTCAACTTGATCTATTAGTTCCTGTTTCGGTTGCTGCATTTCTACAGTAGCTTCACACTCAGTCCCTGCACTGCTGAATTTCTGCTTCAGTTTTGATTTCCTTCACTCAATTCTGCTCACCACTTCTCGAAAGGTTTTGTCTTCCCAGTTATACTGACTGGTAGTAATTCTGAATTACCAGTTGCTTTACATTAGCCGCAGCTAAGTAACCACTCGAAACTGATTTGAATTGTATTTGGTACAACAATTTTCTCATTTTGGTGTATCAAGTTGTTTACTTCTACACTTAGTATTGAGAGGCAGTTTAAGCATTGATTGGTGTCCAATTATATGCTGATTTTGTGGTGCTATGGTGCTTGAACTCAGCTAGTGTTACATACAACCATTTCTGAATTTTGTTAGCGATTGTTGGCTTGCAAATCTTGTAGCAAAGTTGAATTGTAGCGTGTTTAAATTCTGAATTTCGTATGCAATTGTTGTGTTAAGCTTGTTTGTTTCCACAATATGCCATCACTGCATTTATTCAATTGTTTAGCATTAAGGCTACATTCAAGATCCATTGTGTCCCTTTTAATTACGATTTAGTTCCCTTGGTTGAGTTGGTTTACCTTCGATTGAGTTATCACTCATTATGGTTTGTCTAATTCCTTTGTTTGGTTTTCCTTCATTTTCATTGTGTTTTTAATTCCGAATTGCAACCCAAAACCCAATATTTATTTGAAACCCAAAATTCACAAACGACACCTAAATACAAGCGCGATTCAAACAACGTCAACTAGCCCCGAGAAAAATACGACCTGTGGCCCCTATATTACATTTTCATACTTTTGATTGTAAAAGGGTTTCCAGCATTCATTCACATTTAAATTTGAGACCCACATTCGTGACAGTCCATTTGGGTCTATCACTAATGCAATTTGGGAATCTAATAGAGCTCACGTACAAGTTTGGGAATCCAAAGGGAAACATCCAAGAATGAAGATCACAACCAAGCCTTACCTGAAAACCCACACACCAAGCTTTCCTCTGCCCCTTTCTGTTTCGATCAGAAGAAACCCAGCCACATGCAAGAGCCCTAATTTCTAGAAATCCCTAGGAAGAGGACTAGGTTAGCTCCAACTCACGGTACCAAAAATAATCAATAGCAATCTCAACTCACTAGGAGGGCCGCTGGCAGTGGCACTCAGCCGGGAAGGAGCAATTCACCTGTCATAGCTAACGATGAAGATGCGGTGTTGACGCAGGGTGCTGCTTGCCTGGGCGTCAGTAGCTAGGGCACGCGATCGAGGAAGAAGAAAAGGTATCCTTGCTTGCGCGATGAAGAAGAAGAGAGCGAGAGGAGTCGGGGCTCACCTCGCGAGGGTGAAAGGAAGCGCCGCTCTCGGGGCTTCCTTGGACTCGGGCGATGAAGAAGGGGGAGAGGCGTCGACTCGTGGCTGCGAGGGGTTTGTGTGAGAGAAGCGGAAATGGTCGGGGGTTTGGGTGGTTGGCGTGCGAGGGAGAGAAAAGATTAGGGGTTTGTGCGATGAGAAAAAAGATGATTAAGGATCGAAAAATAAGAGAATGAGGATTCAATAGTTCGTTGATTTTTTGCAGTTGGATATCCACCGTTGATTTTGTTTATTGCTTGAACAGCACAACAATACAACAACAACAGTTTAATATAACTGTTGTCTATTGTCATAATAGACAACAGTTTATCACATCAGTTGTTGTAAATCCCGCCTATAGACAACAGTTATTTTATAACTGTTGTCGTTGAGTATACATACGACAACATTTTATTATTACTGTTGTCTTTTTACGTATATAGACCAACAACAACAACGGTTAATACTAAAACTGTTGTTAAATTGACATAAGACAACACTTTATCAAAAAACCGTTGTCGATTATGTGTTGTTGAATGCAAAAATTCTAGTAGTGGCTATTCCTTATTCTAATTGGATCCAAAACAACAAACTCTTTATGTGTAGGAACATAAAGATTTGGACCAATGGATGTTGGATAGCGGGTGCTCCAGACACATGACTGGGGACAAATTAAAATTCACCTAACTCAAGTTCAAGAACCTAGGCTCAGAAGCATTTGGTAACAATGCTACACTCAAGGTCATTGGGTCAGGTAACATTGAACCCAAATATGATTTTGTCGTTAAAAAGGTTCTTTTGGTTGAAAACTTTAAGTTTAACTTGTTCAGTATAAGTCAATTGTGTGATACTGGCTATATAGTTACCTTTACCAACTCTAACTTCCTGATTAGAAACTTGCAAGACTCAGAAATCACGCTTAAGGGCACTAGGAAAAATAATGTTTATACTATAAACCTACCCTTAATACTTAAATGTTTATTAACTCAATTAGAAGTATCAAACCTCTGGCATAGGAGATTAGGTAACACTAATCTAAGATTAATTTCAAAAATCACCCAACTTGGCCTAATTAAAGGAATACCTAAAATTAAGAACCATGAAAAGATAATATGTGAATCATGCAACCTAGGTAAACAAACCAGGTCTAATCACAAACAAATTCAATCAGATCTAACTCAAACCACACTTGAGCTCCTGCACCTTGACCTATTTGATTCACATGGAGCCAAGTCACTGAGCGAAAACCGGTACTGCTTAGTAATTGTTGATGATTACTCTAGGTTTACTTGGGTTAGGTTGCTAAAAACTAAAGATGAAACCCTAAATTTATTCAGTGATTTTTGTAAGTTAATTGAAAATCAAAACGATACCAAAATCAAAAGACTTAGGAGTGATCATGGGGGAGAGTTTGAGAATCAACGGTTCAAGGAATTTTGTAGAATAAATGGGTATATACATGAATTTTCGTGTCCTAGAACCCCTCAGCAAAATGGGATAGTCGAATGGAAAAATAGAACCCTACAAGAAGCCGCTAGGACTATGCTTAATGAATTTGACCTAGCTAACCAATTTTGGGCAGAAGCAATTAGTACGACTTGCTATATCCAAAATAGGGTCCTAATTAACAAACGACACAATAAAACTCCTTATGAATTATACTACCATAGACTTCCAAACCTACATTACCTAAGGGTCTTTGGATGCAAAGTCCATATTCTAAACACTAAGGACTATCTAGGTATATTCCAATCTATGTCAACCCCAGGAGTCTTTTTAGGATATTCAACAACTAGTAGGGTCAATAGGGTTTACAACAAACAAACTAACAAAATTGAAGAAACAACAAATCTAATATTTGATGAGGAAATTAATCTAAAATCTGATAATTCAGATCTAAATCAATCAAATAGTGAACATGAAGATAATGAACAAATTGTTGAATCACTAATTGAACCCCTAAATGAACTAACTATTGAACCAACTATTGAGTCAATTGAACCAACCCAAATAGTTAAACCAAATACTGAGTCGAACCTTCTAGCCGGACCTGAGGCTGAACCAAGTTCTAGAAAAACCATGAAACCCAGACTCAGTCACCCAACTAATCAAATTGTGGGTGATCCAACCTTAGGAGTCAGAACTAGGACTTCCTATAGAAATCTTAGTCAGATTGCACTAATTTCAAAAATTGAACCTAAGACTATAGAGGAAGCCTTACCTGATCCTGATTAAATCATAGCAATGCAAGAAGAGTTATCCGAATTTGAAAGGAACCAAGTCTGGGAACTAGTACCTAAACCTGAGGCCAAATCCATTATTGACACTAAGTGGGTTTTTAGGAATAAGCTAAATGATCAAGGAGAAATAGTTAGAAATAAAGTCCGCTTAGTAGCCAAAGGGTTCAGTCAAGTCGAAGGGTTAGACTATGACGAAACCTATGCCCCAGTAGGCACACTTGAGTCCATTAGGATGTTGCTAGCCTTAGCAGCCCATAAGAGGTTTAAATTCTACCAGATGGATGTAAAGTCAGCTTTTCTGAATGAGTTCATTAAAGAAGAAGTCTATGTAGGACATCCCCCCCGGTTTTGAGGACTTAGAAAAACCTGACCATGTTTACAAACTCACTAAGGCACTATATGGACTACAACAAGCACCTAGGGCCTGGTATGAACGTCTATCAACCTACCTCATTTCTAAGGAATTTAACAAGGGACAAATTGACTCAACCCTATGTTAGTGATATGAGAAAATTGTCCTAAGGCAATCGCCTTATGATTGTAATCATTTATTTTAATAAATGAATATTCACTATTTGAGTATACATGTTTGTGTATTTGATTGAGATCTTAAACTCATTTACTGAATGTCCGCAA
Organism: Boesenbergia rotunda; assembly: GCA_024364735.1. Classification (NCBI taxonomy): domain Eukaryota; kingdom Viridiplantae; phylum Streptophyta; class Magnoliopsida; order Zingiberales; family Zingiberaceae; genus Boesenbergia; species Boesenbergia rotunda. Next base: position 585,323 of record JAGFNQ010000264.1, on the reverse strand, counting down.
TACAATTCACAGCATGAGAGAATTTGTGATGAATTCACAACTAGTGATTATTTCTACATGTGTAATTGTGAAGTATTGAAATTGTCCCTAGTCGATGAATTGATAAATACGGACACGATCAATTCTGTTGAGACTAGCATGGGTTATTCTCTAATCAGCTGATTCTCACTGGCTGGTGGCATTGGGATGTCCGAAGATAAACATGAATGCTAGTTAAGGGAACTAGTTCATTGGAGTGACTGGCTGTAAAACTTCATATGGTAGTCTACATATAGACATGTCAGTGAAGTTCTTACTGCAGCTTAAGTGTGATGTTCCATTAACTTACGGTGTCCATGTCATCTTGGTCATGGAGAGTTATACTTTGACATCTTAAGTATGTATCTCCAAGGAGGTGTGGACCCAGGATGATTGGGTATAAGCCGAAGTGACCGAAGATGTTTGAACAACCTACAAAGGATTCACCACTCCTTGCAAGGAGATGTATACCCAAGGCCTATCGTCGGATTGTTACTCGAAGCCTCTGGCCAGAGCATGACATGTTCAGAGTATGAATCTCTTAAATACATGAGAGTAAGTAGAATCTGTAGGACGAGAAAACGTTACTCGGGCTAGGTGAGACGTAGTCAGCCTAGTGGGGACTGACACACATAGACCATGTCCTGAACCAAGTGGGTATAAGATAGTGAAGGGAATGGGGCACGATTCATTATAGCTGCTGAAGGATTTCAGAATTATTTCTGAGGTCAACCGTTGATCTTTCGATTAATTGGGGATCATGATGTACTACTAGGTGCCACTCATGATCGTTCTATAATTGGTTAATTATAGACGGCCAACATAAATCGAAAGCCTATTTAGTCACACGCACTACGAGTAATCCGAGGGAATTAAAACGAGTTGAAAATTGGATTTTCCAATCAAGAGAGATTAGGATTGGTTGAGCCAAACGATAAGTAGAATCTGAATTTTTCAGAGACGCATCGGAAGCGTAAAATGGCTAAGTCTTTTGAAGACTTAATAGATGAATTAAATGAGTTTAATTCATTGGGGCATGGCTTGGATAGGCTTGCCAAAGAGGGTCCCCACCCTCTTTGCTTGGCCGGCCACAACAAAGGGAGAGAACTAAGTTTCGGTTCAATTTATAAAATAAACCAAGTGTGGTTTGTTTTATAAAATTATGGATGATATAAATTTTTTATATAATAAACCAAGGTTTGGTTTATTTTTCATGAAAATTAAAATGAACCATGGATTGGTTTATTTTATAAAATCAATCATGGATTGATTTACCATGATAAAGAAATTTATATAATGAAATTTATATAAAGAAATTTATTTTTCATGGAAATTAAAATGAACCATGGACTGGTTTATTTTATTTTATAAAATCAATCATGGATTGATTTACCATGATAAGAAATTTCTTTCAATAAGAAAAAAGAGACTTAGTTGATTTTTATCATAAATTAAAATATGATAAAACTTGGCATGATGGAATAAGTCATAGAAAATTTATATGATAAATTTCTTATGAAAATTTATTCCATAAGAAAAAAGAGACTTGGCGGTTAAGAGGCCACTATATAAAGGACCCAAGGCAAGGCTTGGAAATCAATCCAAGTATTCTTGCTTGGGCTCTCTCCCTCTCCTCCCTTCTTCCTCTTGGCCGGCCACATGTCTCTCCCCCTTTCTTCTTGCCGTGAGCACAAGGAGAAGCACCGAGGCGACGAAGTTCTTTCGTTGGGACGATCTTCCTCTCCGGCCATCAACACCTTGGGATTGGGCACAAGTCATCTTCCTCCTTCTCACTGGAATTGTGATTCCGGCCAACCTTGGTGGTGAGTTTTTTCGATGTGATTACTTCTCTCTTAGTTTTTCTTGTCACATTCTCGGAGAATCTAGTAGTTCTCGAGAACACGAAACTCATGGCTTTGCGAAGTCATCCCGAAGATACTCGGCGTGGACGCGAATAGAGGCGGAGCTTCCGAGGGACGCTTACGGTTGGATCTCGTCCCTTCCTTCGAGTTACGCGAGGTAACAAGTAAATTAGTTTACGTTTCTGCAAAATTTTAAATATATGATCATGTCTACACAAGATAAGGTTGTATGCTTAGATGTGTGGTTAAATAATTTGAGAAATTATTTATGCTAAACCTTCTGCTGCACGTAATTAATTTTAAAATTACGAACCTGCATCCATGTCAACATGCACCCGGTCCCAACACCCTATTTATTAAAACCTTAGAAAAAGAAATCTGTATTGCCCAAGTCTACATTGATAATATAAGCTCAATTAATCCAACTAAGAACCCAATCCAACACTCTAGAACTAAACACATAGAAGTCAAACACCACTTCGTAAGAGATCATGTAGCTAGGGGTGAGATAGTCCTTAAGCATGTAGACTCGAAATCTAACTTAGCTGATATATTCACCAAATCCCTACCTGAATCTGAGTTCAGCTCACTAACAAGGCAGTTAGGATTATGCTTGGTAGAATAGGACTACATTAATTATAGTTTTCAAAAACTGTTGTATTTGCTGCAAAATCATTTCTTAATTTTCATTATGTTATTTAAAATGATTTTTCCGATTTAGTTTTTTTAATAAAATTATCCCCTTCAAAACTAGAGCTTTTTCGCAAAATGGATATAGCCTAGGCCCTAACCCTAGAACTGCATGCACCTATAGATCTAGAAGCCAGCATCTCACAAGCACCGTAGGGTACTTTTGATTGATCACCTAGAATGGGTTGAGATGCTTAGGTCTTTGCCTTAATTCAAGATTCTTTAAGTCAGTGCATCCGCAGTAATTGGGGCACTAAATACCAATTAATCAGTAATCATGTTAAGTGTCAAGCTTAGAAAATCTAACTTGATCAAATCACTTAACTTGACTAACCCTAGCGAAAGCTACTGTTTATAACAGTTAGTAAGTAGCAAATTGGGTTAAACAGGACCCGAAAGTAGAAATTCAAATTGATTTGGTCCAGTTTAAATTTAGAATTAGTTTAGTACAACATTTTACCTTGATTACTCAATTTCAATGCAATTTTTTTTGCTATGTTTTTTTGATATATGGCAAGGGTGGAGAGATTGGAAAGGAGAGAAAAGGCTCCTATTTTTCAAAAAATCTTAAATTTTTTTTCAAAAACTTTTATCTCCTATTTTTCAAAAAGTAAAAGCTCTTTTAAGCTGTTTGAAAATCTTTCTAAGTACTTAAGCTGTTTGAAAATCTTTCTAAGTTCTTAAACTGTTTGAAAATCATTCTAAGTACTTAAACTGTTTGAAAATCTTTCTAAGTACTTAAACTGTTTGAAAATCTGTCTAAGTACTTAAACTGTTTGAAAATCTTTCTAAGTACTTAAATTGTTTGAAAATCCTTCTAAGTACTTAAACTGTTTGAAAATCTTTCTAAGTACTTAAACTGTTTGAAAATCTTTCTAAGTACTAAAACTGCTTGAAAATTTTCTAAGTGTTAATAAGATTAGAAAAATTTTCTAAAATGCAAAAACTGAGTTATTTTCAAAATTACTTGTTTTCCAAAATTATTCTAAGTACTTACTTTAAATAGATGGTTGAAAATTTTCTAAGTATAAATTTCAAATTCTCCTGAAAATTTTCCAAGTGCCCCAACTGAAAATAATTTATGAAAATGCTTTCTTACTTAAACATTTTCTTGAAAATTTTCTAAGTGTTGAAAACTTGAAAAACACTTCACATTAAGACTTAGAAATTTTTTTTCAAAAAAAAACCCCACAGACTTTTTAAAAACTTAGTGAGAGATTTTCTCCAGGGGAGGAAATAAAATTTAAGGTACTTCACCTATTTTTGTTTAACTTAACTTTTTGAACCGGGTTGTCATAAATCAAAAAGGGGAAGATTGTTGGTGCAGGCAGCACCTAAGTCAAACCTGGGTTTTGATAATGGCAAAAGGTTCAAGAGTTAAGATGTTATTTTTGGTCTAATGTGTTCACCGAGTGTGCAGAAAGAAGTCCTGGCGAAGGACTGCTAGGCACCAAGCAAAGGGCTGCTAGGCATTGAAACCCGATGACCTGGCGAAGGGCTGCTAGGCACCTGGCGAAGGGCTGCTAGGCATTGACGACCTGGCGAAGGGCTGCTAGGCACCTGGTGAAGGGCTGCTGGGCAAAAGTCCAACCGGAGGAGCCGGTTGGCAAAAGGTAAACTCTTCTGAGAGGAGTAGGTGAGGACGCGTTCCCCGCCGAGGGAACAGTAGGCGTCGGTTCGACCTAGGGTTTCATTTAGGAGACCCGAAGTCAGAACCAAGACAGCTACGGCTGTAAAAACTAACTAATATTCTTGCCTTGTTTGTGTTGGTACTAACCTTGAATGCAGGGACCGAAGGAGTGTGTTTCTGCAGCTCAGAACGCCCCAAAGGAGAGGGGCAGGCAGCTGGGCTAGGCGCCCGGGAGGTCCCGGCCGCCCAAGGTCAAAGCCAAACAAGCAGTTAAACAAGAATCGCTTCGAAACAACACTGGGCTAGGCACCCGGGAGGTCCCGGGCGCCCAAGGTCAAAGCCAAAGATGAGTCGAAGCAAAATCAGCCACGAAGCCAGCGGACCCAGTCAACATGGGCGCCCGAGAGGACCAGGGCACCCCAGTCAGCTCTAGAGCTGATTCGAAGGGAATAAGCGCTGACCAAGCTTCGGATAGAGGTTCTTGGATCCGAATGTACGTGTCAGGCGCCCCCGACATCCCAGGCGCCCCAGGAGCACTATTAAAGGGGCTCGACCCCTAAGGCTTCAACATCACTTTTTCCAACGCCTCCAAGCTTTTCGTTCAAGCGCTCTGCTCCGGCAAACTCCATTCTCGACATTCCAGCCCCGACGACGACCCTCTGCTCCGAAGTACAATCCACATCAACGTGTCAGTAACGAAATGTGTAATTCATTTACTTACTGCACTATTCTTGTATTAAATCTGTAAACCTTTGTGCGAATATAGAATTGCCCGGAGTAAACGGTCAAGGACCGTGGGCCTTGGAGTAGGAGCCGACCGCGACTCCGAACCAAGTAAAAATACTTGTGTTCTTTATGTGTTTTAATTCCGCTGCATTTTCTCTTTCTTATCCGAAAAGTTTTTCACGATATTCACCCCCCCCCCCCTCTATCGTGTTTCTCGATCCAACAACCACCACCACTTCCTTGGACCTGCCGGCCCTTCACCTTACTCCAAAGGATCGTCGGCCACAAGAGGGTGAGGGGAAGATGAGGAAGAAGAAAAGAATGAGAGAAATAATTCTCCCTTTGATCCAAATCCTATCCGCACACCTCTCTTCCTCTCCCCTTGCCGCCGGCGCCAAGTGCTTCCAAAGCACCGCCAGTTGTAGCGACCACCTCCTGCTCTGTTATGCACAACTAAGAGGAAGAAGATAGGGAAGAGGATGAAGAAGAAAGCGAAGAAGAAGATGAAGGATGAACAACTTCTTTGTCTCTTTCTTCTCCTTGTCGTTAACGCTGGAAACCACCCAATTGTGGTTGCTGCCGGCGACTTGTCCTCCTCCACTCTCGTGCGTCGAACACCACAAAGTGCTGCCCTCCGTGTTGAAGTCCCACGCCCAAAGGAAAAGAGGAGAATAGCTTCTCTTCTTCCTTCCTTTGCACCGGCGCAATAGGGACCATGAGGAGGAGTTTGGTCTTGGCCACCTAATGGATCAAGGCCTGATCCATTAATGAAGATCCATTCCACTAAAGGATTCTCATTGAACTACCTCACCAACCCCCATATTTAAATATGGGCTCCACCTATTATGAGTACAAGTATCTCCCCATGTTTATGATATCGAATGCCCGTTGATTAATTTAAATTACTGACAATTTTAATTAATTAACATCTAACTCCTTGATTAGTATCACTCATCCTTATCATAATGTCGGACCAAGTCCACCTGTAGGATTTAACATGATGAACTTTATGAGCTCATCAAGGGGCATCATTATCTCGACTCACCAGGACACGATTTCTATCTATAATCAATGACACACCATGTAAATAATATTATTTCCTAACTTACCGGACCTATCGATTTAACAGAATAAATCTCGCCCATTGGTAAATCAAAGAAATAACTATTAAGTACATGTGCCCGTTATTATATTGGGATTAAGAGCAAGTACTCCATAATATCTGAGGTCTGATTCAATTATATAGTTAGTATAAGTTGAATCACCTCTATATCGGTCCTGCTCAATGTACACAAAGTGCACTAGTGTAATTATATGGTCAAGATAAACCAACACCAAATTATACTACAATCATCCCGATGGTTTATCCAAATCCATCTCGATTGTGAGCCCCTACTTATACTCTACAAGGAACTAATAACATGATCCTCTGCGCGACACCACACACCATGTTATCTACAGTGTAAAGTATTAGACAATACACACATACTAATATAAATATGCAAACAGTGATCTTGTGATTCTCTTTCAAAATGTAGATGTTTATACAAAAAGCAAGACTTTTAGTATACATCCTAATAGGTCCCACCTAGGATTTCAGTTGAAACTTGAAAGTTAGGACAAAGACAGCCCTGGTTGTGTTTCATATTTGTTTCATTTATATATTATTGGATGTTTGGAACTAACCCTTGTTGCAACTGAAAAAGTTGAAGCAGCTTGACTAGGGCGCCTAAATGGGACTCAGGCGCCTGAAAGCTGGCAATTGGAGACTGAGCTGGCGCAGGTCAGACTGACGTGGTGAATGCTGAGTGGAGAATCCATGTCAGCACTCAGGTGCCTGAAAGAGACTCAAGCGCCTGACCAGGATAGAGTTTGACTACATAGCAGATAAAGTTTCTGCCCGATTCGCTGCGACTAGGGCGCCTGAATGGCCTTTCAGGCGCTTGAGTGAGTAGTATAAAAAGGGGTCAAGTGTAGCAGTCCATAACACGAATTCAATCCTTGTGATTACTTTCTTCTTCTGTGTGCTGCGCAACCGAAGTTCAGACAACATCGAAACGCCATCCAACTCTTCGAATGAAGACCTGTTCTCACACTTCAAGAGTCAGTATTGTTGTTAATTTTTTAATTGCACGCATTAATTTGTAACTTATAAAACATCTTTACGATTTTTAGTGACACCCAAAGTAAATGATCAAGGATTGTGGGCTTTGCAGTAGGAGCCGGTCAAGACTCCGAAGCAAGTAAAACCAACTCGTGTTAGCGATCTTAATTTGTTGTTTATTTCCGCTGCTCTATCTATCTAACTCTTACGCTTATTATCGAAGCTTCCGATGTGCACTTTGATCGGTTAATAATTTAAGTATTAAATTTGAAATTTTTGCGAAGCATTATTCACCCCCTTCTATCGCTCATCTCGATCCTACATATTTTCTATCTATTGTGCTAACTTTGTTTTATAGGATTCAATCAATTGTTCTAACTCTGTTTTGCAAGAACATGACTCTTTGAAATTCAAACGGTCATAACTTTTGACTTAGAACTCAGAATTAGGCTTTGTCAGTTGCCACGTGTTCAAGACTCAAAGATCTAGATTTATTGTTCAGTCGACCTAACTAAAGGAAGGGGTTCAGTCAATTGAACAAAAGGATGAGTCGACTGAACCATTGATTTTTTCATCGATAGAAAAAGTTTATCAGTGAATGGATCCTTGAAAATCTACTCAATAAGGTAAAGGAGGGTTCAGTCGATGGATTAAGGTGATCAGTCAATGGATTAGTGATTTCATCAAACTAAGATCAAATTGGATCAGAGCACAAAAGGTAAAAAGGGGTTCAGTCGACGGATCAAGTTAATCAGTCAACGGAACAACTTAATTTCTAGGATCGGACAGATCTGTTTAGAGCATAGAAGGAAAAGTGTGGGGATTAGTCGACGGATAGAATGATCAGTTGATGAATAGGTTCAGTCGATGGAATGATTTTTCAGTCAATAAAATGGAGCCTATAAAAGAAGCCCTCATTGTCCTAGCCACAATTAATTCTGATGAAAATGCTCTCTGTGCTCAGTCTTCTCTCTACTATTGCTCTTGAATGTTTTGCTACTACTACACCGGAAGGATTTCAGACAAACTACATTTCAACAACCACATTCCGTTGTCGGTATATTATATTTCATTTTCTACTTGTACTTATATTCAAGGAGATAATAGGTTGTTACTATCCCCCTCATACTTGTATTCGATCTCTCCTTCCGAATGTTTTCCGAGGAGAATTATACTGATTGCCCATCGAAAGCGATCAAGGATGGTGGACCTTGTAGTATGAGTCGACGAAGGCTCCGAACCAAGTAAAATCAAACTTGTCATTTTTGTTTCTGCCACTATCGCTTTGGTTTCATGGAATGGCTCACATTGATTGTTGAGTTGCATTGGTTGCAAACAAGGTCCCACATTGAAAATATATGGAAAGGATAATGGACTTATAAGGGAAAAATATCTGTATTGGTATGAAGTCTTTTGGGTAAAGCCTAAGAATAAAACCATGAGGGCTTAGATCCAATGTGGATAATATTATACTATTATGGAGATATCTAAATTCTTTCTAATCCTAACACTTATTGCATCATACTTAGATTGCTTGTAATACTAATTCTAGATTGATGCTACAACTGAAACATTAACAAATGTTAAGAAAACAAATCGATACAAATTTTGATAAATAACATAAATATAATATCATAGCACTAAGAAAATTCCACAAATAAAATGAAAAAAAAACTTGATTTATGATTAGTATAATTTCCTTTTCAGGTCTTAAAGCGCCAACAGTCAGTTCTGGAGTCTCATTTCTTATTTTCATAATAACATATCATGAAAAACCATAAGGATAAGAAATGAGACTCCAGAACTAAGGTACTATTTCTAAAAGTACAAAGCAAGGTGAATAGATTATCTTCCATAAAATATAGCAACAAATTAAGATTAAATAAACCCCATTTTTGTAAAGGAAGATTTCAAACCACTGGAGGTCAATAACTTGCAAAGCCTTTACAAACTTAGTATGTTAAAACCTCTTTTATCAAATTTATAGTGTCCTCGATTGTTAAAATAATGCTTTTATGTAAAGTTTGATGATTTAATTGTTATATCTTTTTATGAAACACTATTATGTCCCAATAGTATGCTCTAGTGCATGATGGAAGATCCAATTGGAGGTAAATAATTTATGCAAGTGTCATAACATTCAACTAACAAAATTCTTCATGCAAGGTCAGATGAGTGATGAGATAAATAAACAAATAAACTTTTGTAGTGGTTTTTAAGACAAAATTAGCACAGATAAAGTTTCAAAAGAATGACACTCAAATTTAATGAAATATTTTAGAAGAAATAAGGTTAAATACCTTTGCATTGTCAAAAAAAACTTTTCTAGAAATTGATTCCTATTAACTCCTAGTGTTATTTAAAAAACACTGTTAGCTAGTCTTGTTAGAAAAATAGGAGGCTATTGCTCAAAGATAAGACCAATCTTCAAAGCTTTAAAAGGAAAGAACAAATGTATTGAACTACAAATCATGTTTTAAACATTGTCTTAAGGCTTTATTTGATTTATAAATTATGCAACACAAAGACCAAATATCCTTTTAGGATTAGAAGAAACTAATTGCTTAAATTTTACACTGAGTAAGTGTTAAATAAGGCAAAATCGGGGTGGAGAAATTTTGAAACCTGATAGGGTTGTGATAAACTAAATTTTGGGGAATAAAACAAATAAAACCCTAGGGTTCGGGGACTTATTGTGGATTGGGCAAAATAAGAGGGGTAAAATGCAAATAACCCCTCACATATAACATTCCTTCCTCTCCTCTCGTTGCATCTGCTGTGAAACTACTTTCCCCCATCCCTCTCCTCTAAGCGATCAAGCTGAGGTTGGGCTTCCACTATCATGCCCCGAGAGAGAGAGGAGTCGTTGGTCCAATATACAATCAAACAATATCTCCCCTGTATGACAGACAATTTGGACAATTTAAACAACACCACACAATATATATATATGGTCTCAGGCCTCAAATCAAAATAAATAACGGTCAATCCCAGCCGGAGCATATAAAAGTAAATGCATAACAACAATAAAATCTATAACACTTACTTGAGCTTCCCTTTGGGCAGACACGTAGTAAAACATCGCATGAAGTCTAACAGAGGACTCAAAAATATAAACCACATGTCAAATATAGCACAATACAAGTCCACAACATAAAACAAATACAATGTAAGGTGTATGCTATAATAGTAAATGTAAAGCACGCGGAAAAACCCAAAGCCGGAGTCGTCGAGACCTGGGACTAGCAACTAGGCTCTCCTGGCAGACATCAACCTGAAAATAAAAACATGATGAATGGTGGTGAGTTCAAATAAACTTAGCAGATACCCAAACAGATATGCATAGTAAGCTATACTAGCAATAAGAGTCACGTTGGTACAGTCTTGTGTACTGAAGATAATGCATAACTGAAAATCCTAAAGGTATGTATATACCAGAGTCCATCTATCCTGCGGGGTGGTGTAATCGACACCTATATAACATCAAGAATGATACATGATCCAAATGTGTATGTCTTCTGTATGTGCATGTCAAACATATGCAGCAATCAAATACACAAGCACAAACAAATGTGCAATGCATCATATCCATATGATGCAATGACCTATTCTGTACGCACTTCGGCCACCACCAAACTGACGGTCGGGTGAACAAGAGGCAGACAAGCCAACCACTCGTGGCTACGCAGAGAAACTAAACACTTGTGGCATACAACGATAGTAGAGCCCAACACTCGTGGCATGCAAACATGAAGTCCAACACTCGTATCTATGTAAGTATGATGCCCAGCACTCATAGCGATGCAAGTATGAAGTCCAGCACTCGTAGCTATGCAAGAATGATGCCTAGCACTCATGGTGATGCAAGTATGAAGCCCAACACTCGTGGCTATGCAAGTATGACGCCCAACACTCGTGACGATGCAAGTATGAAGCCCAACACTCGTGGCTATGCAAGAATGATGCCTAGCACTCATGGCGATGCAAGTATGAAGCCCAAAACTCATGGCAATGCAAGAATGACGCCCAACACTCTTGGTGATGCAATAACAAAAGCATGAATGGTGACAGGTTCATACCTCAGGGGAGTCGGTCGTCGCCATCATGCAAAATAGGAAACCGACTGCGCGACAAGCTCAGACTCTAGGGGAACCGATGATTGCCAGTATGCAACGAATAGAGCCTACAACTCGGTATGCACCCATGAAGGTAGTGTATGCTACCAACACCCCAACACTAACTAGATCCTCAACCACACATCGGTAGGAAATGTATAGGTTTAATAGATATATCATGATCTATCAATCATACCCCTAGGTATACATGTAAGGTATATCTAGGAATCAATAAAAATATAGATATAAAGTGTCATACCACTATATCTATGCACATATGTATGCATAACAAATATTGAGACTGTATGTAACTAAAACGGAGTCATCTCAAAGTGTAAGCAACAAATATCGTGTAATGATATACAAAAGTAGGTACAACATTTAAACCTACTGCTATATATAAAAAACTATGCACAATAATATGATAATATCTAAAAAGATAAGTCAGAGGTACCGGTTGTTGAGGCAATCTGTGGTCCGGAGTGACCAAGTGTTTTGATGTTTGTGCAAAGGGTTTAAGTTAGGTTTACCCTTGTGATCTCATATGTGTATGTTGAGTGTGCAGGTTGTACAGGTTACACATATGGACTTGACTGGTCGGCCTCGGTACGGTGAAGGATGGCATGGAGACAAGTTGGAGGCTTGTGTGCGCACCCAAGGGACCTTGGTGAGCAGGGACGATGAGCTGATGGGCGCGGACTTCGAAGCATGCGTGAAGGATGGCATGGAGGCAAGCTAGAGGCTTGCGTACATCCGAGGGACGGGAGCCGAAGATGAAGAGGGCGCGAATGCAACAGTCGAGGCTGCGGAGGAGGAGTCAGTCGAGTCGTGAGGGTACGAGTGTTGTGTGATTGTACTAGGGAAATCCTAGGGTTTGAGTGCGGAGTGGAATGTACTCGGGGAGTGTAACCCTAGGATCAGCAGGGTACCAGTCGACTGCCCTAGGGCAGTCGACTGGTAGGTGACTGGTGAGCTGGCAAATTCGAACGTTGGGAGTGTCAACGGTCGAATTTGGCTGGCTCCAGTCGACTGCCCTGGGGGCAGTCGACTGGTAGCAAGAAATCAACCCCGAGTCCTATTTAAAGAGGACTTCGTGGTGGCTGAGTTTCTTGACGAAACTCACTTGGGTAAAGTGAGTTAGTAGTCTGTTGTGCTCAGATCGTGTCCGAGGTATTGTGGCGAGGTTTCACCACCCATAAGGAGCGACGAGGGTTAGCCGGAGGTTATCCAGGGAGTGATCCACCGACGGATTCTTTGATTAGTCACCCGACCGGGGTGGATACCAAGTAAATCCTCTGTGTTAGCATTGTTTATTTTCTTTATTATTGTTTTCGCTATGCAACTAACTACGCGGTACAAGAAAGATCCGAAAAATGCTATTCACCCCCTCTAGCATACCAGAAATGTAACACCCAATTATTTTCTGGTATTATTAGGGATTTTTCGTGATTTTATAGCATTTTTTCGGATTAAAAATAAAAAGAAAAAAATAAGGGGTTGGGTGGGATTTGATCCCGCGACCACAAGGCAAGCAAGGCCTTAAGGGCATCCGAGAAACCAGCTGGGCTAGGGTATCAAGCACTAAAAAAAATGAAACGAAATAATATTATAGTTGATTTAGCCCGTTTCATGAAGAGGTATTCAAACTTTCACTTATGTTGAGTTAAGACCCCATTAGGGCTTGGAGAGGCTGCGCGAATAGGGAGCTTGGGGGCTGTGAAAATAGGGAGAAAACAAGGGTTTTCTTCCTCCTTCTTCCTCCTCTTGAGTGGAGAGCCTAGGGCTTCTTCCCTAGGGCTAAGAAGTGGAGTTTTCTTGCAAAGGAAGAGGAAAAGAGCCCTACACTAGAAATTTCGAGATACTTAGTGAGTTTTCTTCAAGAAAAGGGTAAGTAAATCACTCACCTGCAATAGGAGTAGCTTCGCATGAAATTTCTCGTTGTAGAACCATGATTTTGTGATCTAAGTGCATGCTTTGAGAATATTGTTTATTGTGTGATTTAAGTGTCTAAAGAATACATGTTTTTAATCATAGAACTTGAATTGGAGTAGATTTTTATATGTGTGATCTAAGAATGAAAGACCAAGTTCTTGAAAAGTCCCAAAAATGAGTTTTGGGTTAAGGACACGCAAGGTGCTCGATGAAAGTTTCAAGTGAGAAAGGTAAAGTTTTGTAGTGCAAAGATTTATGTAAAAAGAAAGATAGCTTGATAAGTATAAGAATTATGAATAAGAAAGTATTTTACTTTTGTAAAGTGACATGTACCTGGCAAAAGAGAGGCCCACAAAAAGTTAGAAAGAAGCTCTAATAGGGTGCGGTGGCTAGCTACCCCGAAACCTATTAGGGATGCGCGCATTGGTACACTGATACCAGGTACATTGTCAAGGCCTGAGAAAGTTGATTATTATTTTGAAGTATATGAGTTTATGTAAGTGTTTCAATTTCCTTAAATGCATGTTTGGTTATGTATGTTGACATGGTTACGATATAAACATGTTAAAGAGAAAGAGCAAGGAAGTTAGTATTTTTAAAGTATGGAAATGTATCATTAGTAAGTTTCAAAAGAAATCATGAGCATGTTAAGTTTGCAAGTGTTTTGATGCTAGTAAATGTTTTCAATCATGATTGAGCATGATAAGTGTAGGAGAGTTCTCATGTGCAAATATTTCCAAGTGCATGTATTTTGAAGCAAGCATTCTTTGAAAAGAGCATGTTTATCCCTTATCGTTGGATTTGTGAGTTAGGATTTACTTACTAAGCAATTTGCTTATTAGTTGCATTTCCTTCTATTGCAGACATAGGTAAAGAAAAAGCATAAGTTAAGGAGGCGAAGGGACTTGCATTGATGTTCAGTGGCGGCGGAACCGTGGAAGAGATCATTGGGCTAAGTCTTGTAGAACATGTGTTTTGGTGTTTCGAAGTGGTAGAATGAATGCCTTTGTTTAAACCTTGCATAGATACAAAGTTGGGTACAAACTCTAGTCTAAAGTTAACACATATTTTGATAGCTTATTTACTTCTGCAAAAGTCCTAATTTCAAGTTTATGAGGTTGTTTTGGATTGCTATAATGTTTAGAAAACTAGTATAGAGTATAGAAATAGAGTTATGTCTTTGTATGGCTTGAAGGTATATGTTTTGTGGATTGATGGAGATGGTTTTCAGGTCTGAAATGCAGGTTTTCAGGCGTGCCAGTCAACTGGTTCAGAACCAGTCGACTTCCCTATCGAACAGTAGCTTCTGTTCGACGCACCAGGCGACTGCCAAGAGGCCAGTCGACTGGTGCCGCGCCCAAAAACTTGCTGTGGCCGATACCAGTCGACTGGCTATATAGCAGTCGACTGGTACCATTGAAAAGAAGTGGTATAGAGCAGCTGGTTAGTGCTTTAGTGTTACAACTAAGAGGTCTAGGGGTCAAATCCTTGCAAAGCAAATAAAATGAAAGTTGTTTTGTTTAAAAGTTGTTTTTTAAAAAAAAAAATTAGAGCAAGTTAAGGGAAGTCAAGTAGTTGTAATCTAAGGCTAAGAATAAGGTAATGTTAAGGTCAAGCAAAAGTGACGCCCGCTTTAAGGAAGAGAGAGAGAAGGTAAGGAAGGCGGGTCGTCACAAGAAACGATCCTTAGACCGGCCTCCAAGTGCGAAGTTCATATCCGAAGAGTACTCCACATCCAACTATCTATACCAAATCAACGTCCTGTATCAAAACACAACTTTAGCTTCTAGTATATGAACTAAACAGCTAATCAAAACCTAGCTCCACCGTAGGTCGGATAACGAACCCAATCCCAACTAGATCAAGACGAAATCCAATACAAGGATCATTTCCAAGAGTTGTAACTCATGGCAGGAACAACCTCATCATCCTAATGATTATCCATTGAAACCAGCAACTAGGTTTATAACAAATCCAAGAGAAAATCCAAAAATCTCATCCGAAACATTAGATATGTGCATAACCAACTTTGCCCAGCATAGTGCTTATAGAAATGGAGCTAACCCAAATCTTGCTTACTACACAAGAATTCAACTCCATCACAATAGCTCCATACACGAACAGAATAATAAGGATCCCTAATAGAATCTACATATTTGGTCCAACCTTCCACGCCAGGGCAAAACATAGAGGAAACATCCAAAACGTCAATTGAAGCTCATGATGGATCACACTGCAAAGAACAGAACCGATCAATAAACTACTCATCCGAGACAAATCGAGATTGGGATTCAAGCATCCAATTTCTAACAGAGGGTAGATTCAATAATTTATCCAACCTATCCACTCAGAGATCAAAACCAAGAAGAATAGAATCCATATAGAATATTAACAGAAATCTAATCAAAGACAACTCATCTCTAAAATCCTTCGGGATTTGATTCCAAACAAAGGGTTGCGACAAGAGAAACCAAATCCGAATAGAGCCCTACTAATCTAGCCAATTTCCATCATCAATTCAATCCCAAGCAACACTGAACAAGGCAAAACCTTACCTCAGATCTGCTGTCCTAAATAGATGTGATTGGGAAATAGCTAAGAAGGGATCGCTGGGAAACTTGATCCGGTGAGATAGGTCCCCAAACTCTAGCACGAAGTCCCCCCTCCTCAATGGAAGTCTACTACGATCGGTGGCCCTTAGGCCAAAAATAGCAGATCTTGTCAGAGAAGGAATATAGGGCACGTGATGCTCACCGTGCCAACCTGTGACCTGCATTGTAGCACCGTTTGCCTGCGACGGTGGCTGGGCCAGCCAAGGGATTCAAAGGGAAATCTCTCCCTATGAAAAAGAATCGAGAGATCTCTGATGATGAAGCAAACAAATCGAGGAAGAGGGGAGAGGACTGCTGCATCGAAGAAGAGATGAAGATGTTAGTTGGCGTCGTCTCTCCGATGACTTCGATCGCTTGAGGAAGAGGAGTGATGGATTATGCATTGGCGATATTTGGCAATATTAGAGAGGAGAAGAAGGCATCGATCGGGCGGAGAGGGTGAGGAGAAGAGGGATTTAAGGGATGACCTTTTTGAGTTTTGGTCCTCCAAATCCAACCAATCCAAACTACACCCTCTGTTTAAGGACTTCTTTCACTCCACCCCTTACAAGTTTTGGATTTAGTCCAATTAAATCCCCAAAACTTTATCTAAAGGACCAAAACACTAAAACATTCAGAAAATTTCTCAAAAAAATTTTCTAGACCAGGTTCTGATATGCCGTATTTAACATTCTCCCCCACTAATAAAAATTTAGTCCATAAATTTCATTCTTTACAAATGGCAAATACTAGCAACTCCTATGCAATACTACATAAGTATAGTAAGCAAACCAATAGCCTGTTTAATCAACTCAACAGCTGAATGAATCTACATGCAACCTAGGTGAACAAGTGGAGGTATTGAGCTTGAATCTTCCATTCAAGCTCTCAAACTCTTCCATCTCGAAACTAGTGAGTCCACTGTGAGGGTATAACCACCGAAAACCAGTGGACATCCTTTGACCTTCTGATTAATGTCCAATACCTCTCCGGAAGGTAAAGACACAACTAACTCATCGTCCTATGCACCATAGTGGGTCATATATCCTGATGTACCATCGAGATTATCGAACCACATATACCCAATCTATGTGTCAAAATCCCTCATAAAATAGCATAGCGACGAGTGAGTCAACCAACCATCACCTTGTAACCCAATATAGTCTAATTCCTCCACTCAAGGTTGAGAAACCTCTGAGGTCTAACTCCATAACAAAGAGATTGGGACACGCTATCTCTTTGGAGTGTCTCAACATAATCACGAAGGGTTTTCCTTGCTTCCTGAAGGTCATCCTCGGCATCCTCCACCCAGAGGTGGTCTAGTCTCGTTAGTGATTCGTCGCAGCGCAAATCATAAGTTCAAAATTACCTCCTTGGTTGTCCAAATCAAGTACTAGTGGTAACCCAAAAGTGTCAAGCAACTAGCTCTACACTTTTCTATATTGTTGGGGTTGCAAGGTTGCAAACATAGTCACACATCGAGAACACATGGGAATGATCATAGCTTATAAGAAAAAAAGATTGTTGGTGTCGGAAGCACCAAAGTCAAACCTGTGTTTCGATAATGGCAAAGAGTTCAGAAGTTAAGGTTTTATTGTGATCTAACAATGCTACTCAAGTGTGCAGGAAAAGTCCTAGGTACACTAGGTACGAAGTCCTGGTTCTAAGAATTGGGCAATAAGTCCTGGCCGCAGGCTGGGCACCTAAGTCCTGACATAAGGTTGGGCAATAAGTCCTAGTCGTGGACTGGGCATCGAAGACCTGGTGAGTGAAGCTGGGCAATAAGTCTTGGTTGTGGACTGGGCACCGAAGACCTGGTGAGTGAAGCTAGGTAATAAGTCCTGGTCGCGGACTGGGCACGAAGACCTAATCCAGGGATTGGGCAAAAGTCCAACCGGAGGAGCCGGTTGGCAAAAAGATAAACTCTCCTGAGAGGAGTAGGTGAGGACGTGTTCCCCGTAAGAGGGAACACTAGGCGTCGGTTCGACCTAGGGTTCTATTTCGGAAGCCCAAAGTCAGAACCAAGACAGCTCAGGTTGTTAAACTATGCTTAACTTATATCATTTATATGTTATTTGTATTTTGGAACTAACCCTGGTTGCAGGAACAAAGGGATGGAAGTTTCTGCTCCCAGGTGCCTGAATGAGGTCAGGCGCCTGCGCCCCAGACAAGGGTGTTTCTAGGCACAGTCGAAGCAAGCCACCAGAACAGCATATGAGGCACCTGTGTTCATACAGGCGCCCAGTCAACTTAGGCGCCCCATTTGAAGGGATAAGCGCTGGCCAAGTATGCGGATTGAGTTTCACGCAGAATGGGCCATGTGTCAGGCGCCCCCTTCAACACAGGCGCCCCAGCGACTAGTATATAAAGGGGTTCACCCCCTTGGCATCAAACACAACTTCTTTCTACGAATTCTTCCAAGCTCTCTGCTCCAAACGCTTCGTGCTCAAGATTCAAGCGCCAACGACGACCCGCGGCTCCGACATTCAATTTTCTCCGGTCATCGGTATAACATTTTATTAAAGTGCTGTATTTCAATTCTATATTCGAACTTCAAATTGTAATAATTTTAGGCAATATAGAATTGCCCATCGTAAACGGTCAAGGACCGTGGGCCTTGTAGTAGGAGTTGTCTGCGACTCCGAACCAAGTAAAAACAAACGTGTTAGCATTGATTTGTTTTTCCGCTGCACAAATTACTCTGAGTTTTTCAAAAATTTATCGATCGATATTCACCCCCCCTCTATCGATTCTAACCGATCTCACAAGTGGTATCAGAGCGGGTGGCTCAAATCTGGTTCAACCACCAGTTGAGCATTTTTTCGGATTTTTTAAATTTTGAATTTTTTTTCTTTCGTTCATTTTTTTTCCGTTAATCGAGGTTGGTGCAACATCACTCGATTTTTTTTCTTATTACTATTTTCTATCACACTACTAATCCAAGACTTATTCTTGGGATGAGTTTTTTTTAATTTTTTATCAGTTTAATTAAATGGACATGCAAAAGGGATACACCACCGCCATACCACCTCTCTTCAGAGGAGAAGATTTCTCCTACTGGAAGAGTAGGATGGAGCTCCACCTGAAAACTTAGGTGGACATGTGGATCATCATCCAGTCTAGACTGGAGATACCTAAAAATGCACAAGGCGTGGTGCAATACTACACTGAGTGGGACGGTCCACTAAAGAAGAAGATCGAGGCCGACACTAAAGCAACACAAACACTACAATGCGGCCTGACGAAAGAGGAGCTGAACTGTGTCGGACCCTTCAGCAGTGCGAAGGAACTCTGGAACAAGCTGATCAAACTACACGAAGGTACGTCTGATACGCGGATCAGCAAAAGGGATCTGTTACTCAACAGACTCTACACGATAAAAATGCACGACGGCAAAACTGCAGCACAGTTCCACGCAAGGATCCAGGAGCTGATAAACGGGCTGCACCCCATAGGTCACAAGGTCGAAAATCGTGACCTAATAAGGTATACCTTAAACTCATTCCCGAGAAACACACTGTGGGCATCTATGGTGGATGCCTACAAGGTTTCCAGGAATCTTTCTGAAATAAAATTAGATGAATTATTTTCTGAGTTAGAATTACATGAACAAACTAATACTGCATTGGTCGAGAAGAGTATTGCGTTTGTTGCAGGTAAAACTCAAGGAAGAACTCAGAAGAAGAAGCCTCAACCGGTACCCGAGTCCGACTCAGACTCGAAATCAGATGATGAGGGAGGGGATTGTCTAAAACTGGTCCGACTAGCTCGCGACTACTACAAGGAGCTCAAAAATAAATCGAACAAGAAGAAGTCAAGCCAGAGGAAGGAAGATCCATCTGAACCCTCAACGAGCCAGAAGACAAAAGGTAACATAACTTGCTACGAATGCAATAAGAAGAGACATTTCTGATCAGAGTGCCTCAACCTAAAGGAGAACAAGAAGGCTCAAAAGAAGAAGGCTTTTCAAGCCACCTGGGACGAGTCATCCTCCGAAGAAGAAGAAGAAGCTCCGAACTCGAATCTCCTCATTTTGACCGCCTCAGAAAACATCGACTTCGGAACGGAATCAGAACCAAACGAGGACGTTAGCATCGAAAAACTCTCAATCTTGGAGGATGGACAAATCATGGTAAGAGGTTATCCAGAATCTGAACTGTATGATTTGATTTCTTACTTGTCACAAAAATTGGCAAAAGTCAACATCCGGGTTGAAACCCTCTGACGGGAAGTCAAACTCCTGAAGGAGGAAGTCAACTCGAGTTGCTTGACCGAACCAGTTCAAGATGGAAACTCAACTCAAGTTCAAAAGCTTGAGGAAGAGAATTTCTTCTTGAAAACTGAAGTCAAGGAACTCAGAGTTGCCTTAGAACAATTCACTTCGGGTTTCAAGAATCTTGACATGATTCTTGGAAAACAGAAGTCTGTTCTAAATCGATCTGGATTAAGCTATCGAACCAAATCGTGACAACGCTCTTACTATTCCGTATTGAACCAACCTCTAACCCGAGTCCAAGCATGGGTCCCAAAGCTATGTTTGAATAAACAAGCTGGACCAAACCTGTATTGGATCCCCAAGGACATGATTCACATCTTGCCTAACCCTTATCGAGGCTTCAGTCCATGGGGAACCAATTTAAAAATCATCTTTATAATTAGATGATTTTTTAATTTACTTGCTTGTTTATTTTTGCAATTTCCTTATTATGCTTAGATTTAGGGATGGTTAGTTTAAGGACAAAAGATTTACTTAAAATTTGAACAACATAATATTAGGTAGAGGTGAAATGATAGTACATTAGGGAAGCCTTTCTAATAAGGTCAAGTAAGGTAAGGCGTACCCTACTTGGTCTGTTTAGTCTGGTGGAACTAGCCGAAGCTACCGATCCAAAACCTAAGCTAATTAGACTAAAATTTTTCAAGAAGTAATTTGAAAATGATCTTTCAGTAAAAGGCTTTGTCAAGGAAAGGGTTATTGGTCCAATAAGGCTATGGCCAAAGAAGGCCTCTGTGCCTCGCCAAGACCTGGAAGCCAATTATCGAAACTCAAATTCAATTTACTATTTGATAAATTTGAATCTAACACAAATTTTAATTAAATCCTAGATTCAGCATCTTTCCAAAATTAATAATCTTAACTCTACAATTTTTTTCAAAATTAACTCAACATTTTCAAAATTAATTATCTTTCAAAAATTAAACATTTTTTCTTATATTGAAAACCTGTCTCTCAAAAATTAAACATTTCAACTTGGATTAATTAAAGGTGTACCTAAAATTAAGAACTTTTACAATATAATCTGTAATTCATGTTAACAGGGCAAACAAACTAAGTCAACTCATAAACTAACCTAGTCAGACTTAACCCAAGCCACACTTGAGCTCCTACACCTTGACCTATTTGATTCACATGAAGCCAAGTGACTAAGCGGGAATAGTACTGCTTAGTAATCATCTACGATTACTCTAGATTTACCTAGGTTTGGTTCCTAAAAACTAAGGATGAAACCTTTAACGCATTTAATAACTTATGCAAAATGATTGAAAATCAAAATGATACAAAAATTAAAAGACTTAGGAGTGATCATAGGGGAGAATTTAAATAAAAAATTCAAAGAATTCTATAAAATTAATGGGGATGTCCATGAGTTTTCATGTCCTAGAACTCCCCAACAAAATGAGATAGTTGAGAGAAAGAATAGAACCCTTCAGGAAGCCGCTAGGACCATGCTCAACGAATATAACCTAACTAACCAATTCTGGGCAGAAGCGGTAAATACAGTCTGTTATATTCAAAATAGGGTCTTAATTAATAGAAGACACACTACGACACCCTATGAACTTTATTATCATAGATTACCTAAATTACACTATTTAAAGGTTTTTGGGTGCAATGTCCATATATTGAATACTAAGGACTACCTAGGTAAGTTCCAATCAAAATCAACCCTAGGGACTTTCTTAGGATATTCAACAACTAGTAGAGTCTATAGGGTTTACAATAGACAAACACATAAAATTGAGGAAACTACCAACTTAATTTTTGATGAAGAAGTTGAACCAAAATCTGACAATCAAAATCTAAACAAGTCAAATCTTGATCAAGAAGATAATGAACTATCAATAGAACCATTAAATGAACTATCAATTGAACCAACTACTGAGGTATCAACTGAAGCAATAACTGAATCAACCCAAGTAGTTGAACCAAACACTGAACCAAACCGTCCAGCCGAACCTGATGCTGAACCTAGTTCTAGAAGAACAAAGAAACCCAGAGTTAATCATCCATCTGATCAAATCATAGGTGATCCAACCTTAGGAGTCAGAACTAGGTCTTCTTATAGAAATCATAGTCAGATCGTACTTATTTCAAAAATTGAACCTAAGGCTATAGAAGAAGCCCTACCTGATCTAGATTCGATTATAGCAATGCAAGAAGAACTAGCCCAATTTGAGAGAAACCAAGTCTGGGAATTAGTACCTAAACTTGAGGGTAAATCAATTATAGACACTAAGTCGGTTTTAAGAAACAAACTAAATGATTAAGGGGAAATTGTGTGAAACAAAGCCCGCTTAGTAGCTAAAGGGTTTAGTCAAGTCGAAGGGTTTGATTATGATGAAACCTATGCCCCAGTAGCCTGACTTGAATCAATTAGAATGTTATTAGCTTTTGCAGCCCATAAAGGGTTTAAACTATACGAAATGGATGTCAAGTCTGCTTTTCTTAATGGGTTCATAAAAGAAAAAGTATATGTAGGGCAGCCTCCAGGATTTGAGGACCTAGACAAACCCGAATATGTATTCAAACTTAGGAAAGCTCTTTATGGGTTGAAACAATCACCTATGGCATGGTACGAAAGATTATCAACCTATTTAATTTCTAAGGAATTTAACCAAGGTCAAATTGACTCCACATTATTTGTTAAAACCTTAGAAAAAGATATATTCATTGAACAAATATGCGTTGATGATATAATATTTGGATCTACAAATTCTAACTTTTTAAAAGACTTTGTCAAAATTATGGAAAGCGAATTTGAAATGAGCTTGGTAGGTGAGCTAAACTTTTTCTTAGGTCTACAAATTAAACAAACCAGGGATGGTAATTACGTTCATCAATCCAAGTATGCAAAGGAACTGATAAAGAGATTCAAAAATGGACAACTCTAAAAGCTTAAGTACTCCTATGGCTACGAATATCAAAATAGATAATGACCCTGAGGGTAAACCAGTTGACCCAAAATTATACCGAAGTGTGATTGGTAGCCTACTGTACTTAACTGCTAGTAGACCTAATATTTTGTTCTCTATAGGAATGTGTGCTAGATACCAAACCTATGCTAAGGAGTCCCACTTAGCAACACTAAAAAGAATTCTAAGGAACATTAAGGGTACCCTAAATGTAGGTATTTGGTATCCTAGGACTTCCACGTTTGAATTATCAGGATACTCTGACTCTGATTATGTCAGTTGTAAATTAGATAGAAAGAGTACAAGTGAAAGTTGTCAATTGTTAGGAAATACTCTAGTCAGCTGGTGCAGTAGAAAGCAACACTGCGTAGCTTTGTCCACAACGAAAGCAGAATATGTTACCCTAGGAGAGTGTGTAGCACAACTTTTATGGATGATGCATGTACACTCTTAAGGATTTCCATCTTGACTATACCCAAACCAAAGTATTTATTGACAACATTAGTTCAATAAATCTGACTAAAAATCCAATTCATCACTCCCAAACTAAACATATTGAAGTCAAACATCATTTTGTAAGAGAGCATGTAGCCAGGGGTGAAATTGTACTTATGCATGTGGACTCAAAATCTAATTTAGCTGACATCTTCGCTAAACCCTTACCTGAATCTGATTTTAGCTTACTAAGAAAACAGTTAGGGTTGTGCTTAGTATAATAGAATTGATCTATTTTCTTTTCAAAAATCTTTTATATTTTAATAATTTTTCGAAAATTAGCATATAATTTTTTGAAAAATCACTTCTTTTACTTTTGTCTTGAAATTTGAAACTGTTTTCCGACTTAGAGTTTTCAAAAACTTACCCCCTTCAAAACTAGGGTTTTTACACAAATGGACTTAGCCTAGGCTATTACCCTAGAATTGCATGCACCTATAGATTTAGAAGCCAGCATCTCACAAGCACCTTAGGGTACTTTTGATTGATAACCTAGACTGGGTTGAGATGCTTAGGTCTATGCCTTGATTCAAGATGCTTTAAGTCAGTATATCTACAGTAATTGGGATGATAAATACACTTGAACAACAATTAAGTTAAATGCTCAAGCTTAGCAAATCTAACTTGATCAGATCACTTAACTTGACTAACCCTAGTGAAAGCTGCTGTTATATAACAGTTAGTAAGTAGCTAACTGGATTAGACAGGACCCGAACAAGTCTAGTTTAATTGGTTTGGTCCTTTTATTGCTTGAATTCACTAGAGTTGGTTCAATACGTACTTAATTTTTTTCTCTGATTCAAAATTGATCTGATATGCAATTAGTTTATATCATTTTTGATATATGGCAAAGGGGGAGAGAGAGAAGAAAAGAGAGTAAAAGTAATTTTTTTTTCAAATTTTCATTTTCTCAAAAAGTTAAACTTAGTGCATTAACTTTTCAAATTAAATTTTAAATTTAAGGCTATGATTCTTTCAAAAAAAAATTCTATGTAAAAACATTTTCCAAATTTTTTTTGCTAAGTATTTTTGTTTGTGCACAAAATTTTTTTAAGCAAAATTTCGAAGTGCATTTTCCTTAGCAAATTTTTCTAAGTAAAAATTTATTCTCTAAGCAAAAAATTTCTTAAGTATTTTCTAAGTAATTTTTTTTTAAATGCACAAACTGTTCTTAAGCAAATTTTTTCTAAATGCACAAAATCACTAGTAGAAAAATGCTTATTAACAATGGGTGTTCACCGTTATCGTAGGCTAAAAATACTGTTGTTAAAGGCCATTTTGTTAAAAGGGGTGGTCAACATCAACAGTTACAAACCGTTGTCATTTACAGTCAATAACAACAGTGCAACAATGGTTTTTCACCATTGTCTTTTAATGTGATTGACAACAAATAAAAATCGTTGTCTTTTGGTTGAGACAGCCAACAATTTACAACAAATAAACTGACGCCATTTAAAAAATAAATTATTTAAATAATTAAACAATATTGAGCAAACACACTTCAAACTATTATACATGAAAATATCATCACATATCATACATCAAGATATCCTCAGTATTAGTCCAAACTGAGATAACATCATCAAAATATCATATACATCAAGAACCAGAAACTGAGATAAACATCATCAAAATTAGTCCAAACATCATCAAAATATCCCCAGTAGCTTCATCCCAGTGCAGTCAACCAGATGAAGACAGTCGCGGCCCTTAGCTTTGCACCAGAAGCTGATTCCTTCCCTTGGATATGAATTGTCACAACAAATAGAAATATAAAATGAGCATTCACAACTATAAATATTAGAACAAAATATTCTAGAAGATAATTCTGTAGAAACTGATTATGATACAACTATATTATAGTACGACAGAGATGCAATGTTGTCATCTGAAATTGGTCTGAAACTGTTGGTATAAATAATCACCAAATCAACTTAAGTTTCTATTAAGAGATCAGCTGATTAAATCTATAGGTAACTTTGTGTGTTATTACCGTCATGAGTGTTTTGCTAAACTTGGACACTAGTACACAATTAAAGATAAAGTATGAATTTATTTCTCTGTCACTGCATCTAATTAGATGTAAAAACTGAGTCCTAGAAAATTTCACATTATATATATAGAAAACTAGTAATGGTGCACAACTTTTTTTAATATATTTACATTTATAATATTAATATTTAATTATTCCAAACATATCATGAAGTTGATTACCACAATATTGTCTGGATAATGCACGCACATGAAGTCGACGACCTACAAACCCATTAAAGAACTACCAAATTATGATCTAGAGATTTGTACAATAGTGTGCACGCAATCAATAGTATGGTACATGACACTTGATTGTTATTTGGGTAAAATAAGTTTAATCAAATAGCCTCCCTTTGCTTTATGATCTAGAGATTTGTTTAACTCCTATGATCCTTATGTAGTCTAAATATATCAAGTTGTTGTGAACTACCAAATTAGCTTGATTTAGCCAACCCAGTTGAAGACAAGTAATATGAATGCAGTCAATATTGATGATATGCTCAGAAGCCTGAACTGGCCATCCAAGAAATGGCTTATCCATTTTGATCTCATGTCCGAGGCATGAAGATTCGAGAAGCTCTCAGTGAACCCAACAATTGCAAGTTGAGAAAGCCTCAAATATATCTGAAGAAAGAATCGTGATTCGCGACTCCCTGTTACAAAGTTCTTACTGAACATTCTAAGCATTCAAAATAGGCAAAATTAATGAAAAATGGAAAGTAAGTTTTCAGTATGTACCCAGGAAAAGGTGTTTATGCTTGTCGTCTCATATTTTCCAGTTAACCTCCATTCCTTCTCCATATGCACTGATGTGCTCCTTGTGCCTGAGTGACAAATTGAGGATTGCCTTCTTTATTACTTCAAAGCCACCTTCTTCTCTCATGCTCTTGGTGTTGCGTTACCAAACATCAAAATCCAGTCAATAAGGTGAACATATTGACAATATTAACGAAAAGCATATTTGTCGGAAAGAAGAGCTATGATACAAATTTTTCAAAATACTTAACTCCACATGGACCTCTTACCTGTAATTCGTGTGGCATCCGGCGCCATTCCAGTCACCCTAACCACATTACAAACAACTCAATATTATTTCTGATATATCCACACATAAAAGTCAATGTATTTCCAAGTACCTCGATTGGTTTTGGATCAAGAGAAAGAACAACTCCTGCTTGCTCAATAATTCTCTAGATAAGGCAAAAATATAATCATTAAGTGAAAAAAGGACTTAAACACAAATAATTCTTGATCGTAAGTAATCATCATATCTTATGTTCAAAAACTAAGAAAAAATTGAAACAATAATTATCTTGAATAACTTTATAGAAAGAGATCTCTAAGATAAATGGACAATACAAATTTCGTAAAAGATCAAGGAAAATGATAAAATGTTGCCAGCTACACTGTAGGCCGAATCATATTTAAATATATAGCTACTATAGTAGGATATAAAGCTTACACTGTAGGCTGAATCATATCTAAATATAAAATCCCAAAATCTTATAGCCAGCTACAAGTAGAATACCCTTGGAAGAAGCTGTGATCAGGTACCATCCCATGATTTTTCATTAGGGACATGTTCCTTGTGAAGTGTCTTTCAGTGATTTTGTTGATCAACCATCTCTGAATCACATGGATAAAATGAATTAGATTTCAAAATAGGCAAGTTACAAGTCATCATACAGGCAGATCACTATTCTATTCTCCCTTAGAACAATCAAAATTGGATCATCTTTTGATCTTCTCAATGTCAAAAAGCATAAACAGAGACTTACCAGAGGAGCCAAGAAGGTGGCCAGCAGACTCAAGAAAAATCCTTCCCCAGGTTTGTGGACGAGAAGCTCAGCGAATCGCGTTCGGTAGAAATGACCGAAAAGCCGAAATCTCATGGTAGCAGGTTCGTCAATAAACCAACGTTTGGTTTGAAGAATCATAGTGCACGGTAAGCCAACTCCTGAAGAAGTATTCGATAAGAACATGAAAAGGTGGGGAGGAGATTGTTGAACGAAGAGAAGGATTTAGTTTATCCAGCCACCGTTTGCGTCTGCGCACTCTGATGCGATCTCAAATGTTGTCTTCCCTAAGACGACGACGGTGACTCGCTTTCCTCGCATGACAGCGGCAGCGCTGGCGTCGTCCATGTTGGAGTACTCCATTGAGTGCATAGTCATTCCATTGAACACCTGAGCTGCACCCCGTCATGCAAATCTGCAAGGACAAAAGAAATCAGGATATTTACATTCTGGATTTTCTAGAATTAGTATTCAAACAATAAATCAGAGAACTAGTATATATTACTTGAGATGAAAACTAACATCAGACTATCTAATGTTGAACAAATGGAGTACAAAAAAAAATTCTATGCCATCAATAGATCCCTCCTCATGGCAAAATTGTCAAACTAAGTTACCTAAAAAGTCAAGCTTACTTGATACATATAAAGCTTCACATATATCAATGGCATACGCTGATTCATCTTGGTATAGTGTTTGATTACTCGATGAACAGTCTCAGGTAGATACTCAAGTACCAAATTAAGATAAAGTTCTTCCTTTTCAGTTGTTGAGAAGAAATAATGCTTCAAGCAGACAACATTTGGATGGTCAAGAATGTGCATGGTTTGCAACTCTCTATTCTTGTATCTCTTGTCCTGAAGAACTATCTTTATCGCAACAGTCTCACCCGTCTCAAGACACTTTGCCTAATGGTAGAAAAACCAACAATAAAATTGGTAAAGCAGCAGCTGACAAAGATACCTCTATAAAATAAAATTAAAAAATGCATTACCTTTGTTAAAACAAGTGGCTAGGCAAAATTGTCAATGTGAATCCATCAGCAACCACAAGAAGAAAAAAAAACTATTTTGCTACCTAAGGAAACAAGTACACACTCATCTGAAATACAACTCCAAATGATCCATGCCCAACAACTCATTCAGCCATGTAACTTATAGTCTAGCAAGCATCCAACATATTAGATAAAGATGTAGAAAGCGACAAGAAGAAAGAACACAACTCCAAATGATTCATGCCCAACAACTCATTCAGCCATGTAACTTATAGTTTGACAAGCACCCAGCAATTTCATCAAATCCCTAGATCTATCGGGTGGATTTCAGGGATTTGATGAGATTGAAGTTTAATTGCTGAAATTGGAGAGAGGTATGAGCATCTAGAGAATCGGTTTTGGGGATTTTACCTCGGTGGAGGGATTGCTCTTGTGCTACACGGTGAGGTGCCACTCTCCCTTGGTGCCGCCGCCAAAGGCCTCGCTGTTGCTGGCCCAAAGGTTCCACACAGCTAGTTCGGTGAGGAGAAGTTTGAGGTGTCTTGTTTGTGTGCGGCGAAGAAGAAGAAGAAGAAGAAGAAGAAGAAGAAGAACGAGGAGAAGGAAAAGATGGCAAGGAAGTTTGAGGTGTGTTAGGGTTCAGCGTTGTCGCTCGTGGCAAAGAGGAAGAAGAAGAAGAACGAGAAGAAGGAAAAGATGGCAAGGAAGTTTGAGGTGTGTTAGGGTTCGGCGACTGCAGCAAATGAAGAGAATGAACTAAAGGGGAGGTTCTCATTGTCGTGCGGCGACTGAAGAGAATAACTAAAGCGGGCATTTTCATTTTTGCGCTCGCTCGCTGTTGTGTATTACCACGTAAGCAACACAAATAGACAACGATTAATTAAAACAAGTTGTCGTAACCAACCTAATAAACATCAGTTTTTAAAAAATCGTTGTGTTTGACATACATAAGACAACGGTTTTTTAACAACCGTTGTCTTTTTCCACAAAAATTTTTTCAACATCAACAGTTTTTGAAAAACCCGTTGTTAAATAAAAAATGACAACAGGTTTTCAAAAAATCGTTGTCTATTAGGTGTTGTTGAATCCAAAAATTCTTGTAGTGAATGTTCTCTAAGCAAATTTTTCTAAGTGTGTAAAATTTATTATGCAAAATTTGGTTTAATGTTTTTGTGCAAAATTTGGCTTAAATGAATTTTTTTTCTAAAAAGTTTGCACAAAAAATTTGGTTAAGTGGAATTTTTTTTTGCAAAGTTTTTTTTAAGTGAAAATTTTATCTAGAGTAAAATTCGGGCTTGCAAACCTTTTCTAAAAACTATGCTAAGTGTAAACTTTTTTTTGGCAAATGCTTTGCTTTGTTTTAAAAAACACTTAGTCAAAAGTTAACACTTAGACATTTTTTTAAACTGCATATTATTGAAAGCTTCAGGGGGAGAATTTATATTTTAGGAGGAGCATAGTAAATAGTATTTTTCTTGTTAGACATGTGCATTAAATACCTTAAACTTAACTTTTTGAACCTGGTTGCCATAAATCAAAAAGGGGGAGATGTTGGTGCTGGAAGCACCAAAGTCAAACTTGTGTTTTGATAATGGCAAAGAGTTTAGAAGTTAAGGTTTTATTGTGATCTAACAATGCTACTCAAGTGTGCAGGAAAAGTCCTAGGTACACTAGGCACGAAGTCCTAGTTCTATGAATTGGGCAATAAGTCCTGGTCGCAGGCTGGGCACCTAAGTCCTGACATAAGGTTGGGCAATAAGTCCTAGTCGTGGACTGGACACCGAAGACATGGTGAGTGAAACTGGGCAATACGTCCTGGTCGTGGACTGGGAGAAGACCTGGTGAGTGAAGCTGGGCAATAAGTCCTGGTCGCAGACTGGGCACGAAGGCCTGATCTGAGGGATTGGGCAAAAGTCCAACCAGAGGAGCCAGTTAGCAAAAAGGTAAACTATCCTAAGAGGAGTAGGTGAGGACGCGTTCCCCGTAGGAGGGAACACTAGGCGTCGGTTCGACCTAGGGTTTCATTTCGGAAGCCCAAAGTCAGAACCAAGACAGCTCAGGTTGTTATACTATGCTAAACTTAAATCATTTATATGTTATTTGTGTTTTGGGACTAGCCCTGGTTGCAGGAACAAAGTGATGGAAGTTTCTGCTCCCAGGCGCCTGAATGAGGTCAGGCGCCTGAATGAGGTCAGACGCCTGTATGATCAGGCGCCTGTGTTGATACAGGCACCCCAGACAAGGGCGTTTCCAGGCACAATCAAAGCAAGCCTCCAGAATAGCATATGAGGCGCCTGTGTTCATACAAGCGCCCCAGTCAGCTCAGGCGACCCAAATGAAGGGATAAGCGTTGGCCAAGTCTGCGGATTGAGTTTCACGCAAAATGGGCCACGTGTCAGGCGCCCCCTTCAACAAAGGCGCCCCAGCGACTAGTATATAAAGGGGTTCACCTGTTAGTGATATGAGAGAAGTATCCTAAGGCAATCGCCTTATGATTGTAAATATTTATTTTAATAAATGATAATTCACTATTTGAGTATACATATTAGTGTATTTGATTGGGATCTTAAACTCATCTACTGAATGTCCGCAATATAATTCATAGCATAAGAGAATTTGTGATGGGATCACAACTAGTGATTATCTCTACATGTGTAATTGTGAAGTATTGAAAATATCCCTAGTCGATGAATTGATAAAAACGGACACTATCAATTCTGTTGAGACTAGCATGGGTTATTCTCTAATCAGCTGATTCTCACTGGCTGGTGACATTGGGATGTCCGGAGATAAACATGGATGCTAGTTAAGGGAACTAGTTCATTGGAGTGACTAGCTGTAAAACTTCATATGGTAATCTATATAGATATGTCAATGAAGTTCTTACTGCAGCTTAAGTGCGATGTTCCTTTGACTTGCGGTGTTCAAGTCATCTTGGTCATGGAGACTTATACTTTAACATCTTAAGCAAGCATCTCCAAGGAGGTGCGGACCCAGGATGATTGGGTATAAGCCGAAGTGCCCGAAGATGTTTGAACTGCCTACAAAGGATTCACCACTCCTTGCGAGGAGATGTATACCCAGGCCTATCGTCGGATTGTTACTCAAAGACTCTGGCCAGAACATATCATGTTTAGAGTGAGAGTCTCTTAAATACATGAGAGTAATTAGAAATCCAATGGACGAGAAAGACACTACTTGGGCTAGGTGTGACGTAGTCAGCCTAGTGGGGACTGACACAAATAGACCGTGTCCTGAACCAAGTGGGTATAAGGTGGTGAAGGGAATGAGGCACGATTCATTAGAGCTGCTGAAGGGTTTCAGAAATACTTCTGAGGTCAACCGTTGATCTTTCGATTAATTGGGGGTCATGATGTACTACTAGGTGCCACTCATGATCGTTCTATAATTAGTTGATTATAGACGGCCAACATAAATCGAAAGCCTATTTAGTCACACGCACTACGAGTAATCCGAGGGTTTAAAACGAGTTGAAAATTGAATTTTCCGATCAAGAGAAATAAGTCGAATCTGAATTTATCAGAGGCGCAATGGAAGCTAAAAATGGCTAAGTCTTTTGAAGGCTTATTGGGCGAATTAAATGAGTTTAATTCGCGATCGGTTCGGCTCGGTTTGGCCGGCCAAAGAGGGTGCCAACCCTCTTTGGTTTGGCAGGCCATTAAAGGGGGATACAACCAATTTATTTGGTTTAAATTAATAAAATAAATCTAGCCCGATTTGTTTTATAAATTATGGATAAATAAATTGATATAAAGAGATTTATAAAGAAATTTGTAGAAATTTATTCTTTTTATGGAAATTAAAATAAACCATGAATTGGTTTAATTTTAATTTATAAAATCAATTATGAATTGATTTATCCATGATAAGAAAATTTTATACAAATTTTATTCCATAATTAAAAGAGAGAAGTATTTGTTTTTATTATAAAATTAGTTATAATAAAACTTGGTTTAAACGGAATAATTCATAAGAGAATTTATAGGATAAATTTGTTATGAAAATTCCGTTAAGAGGGAGACTTGGCAAGGGAGATGCTACTATATAAAGGAACCAAAGGCAAGCCCTTAATTCCAATTGAGTAATCAAGAGATTAGTAGCTCCCTCTCTCTCTCTTTTATTCTCTTCTCCCTTCCCCTTAGGGCCGGCACCCACACCTCCCTTTAGGGCCGGCACCTCCTCCACCTAGGGCCGGCACTTCCTCCTCCAAGGGCCGGTGCTTCCTCCTCCTAGGGCCGGCGCAAGCTTCCATCATGAAGGAGAAGAAGAAGAAGAAGCGGATCACATCTTCTTCTTTCCGAAATTTGGATTCCGATTCTTGTTGGTTAGTTTCCATTCTTTTCTCTTGTTCTTCTAGTTGTGCCTTTAGAGAATCTAGTAGTTCTCGTTGGCACAAAACTCATGACTTTGCGAAGTTATCCCGAAGAGAACTCGGCGTGGACGCGAATAGAGGCGGAGCTTCCAAGGGACGCTATGGTTAGATCTTGTCCCTTTTCTTCGAGTTACGCGAGGTACAAAGTAAATTAGTTTACTTTTCCGCAAAGTTTTATTTTATAATCATGTCCACACATCATAAGGTTGCATGCTAGATACGTGGTTAAAATAATTTAAGAAATTATTTTATGCTAATTCTTCCGCTGCACGTAAAAATTTAAAATTTTACGAACCCATATCCTTGTCAACATGCACCCGGTCCCAACAGTGGTATCAGAGCCGGTTAGTGTTCGACATAATCATATAATTGTTTTGTGGAAAACTTTGTCATGATCTCAATTTTGGAAAATTTATCAATTATGGAAACTTTCCAATTATAATAAATTTTAGATTTAGGAATTTCAAAGTTTGGAAATCCTCATGAAATTTCGCAAACTTTTGAAATATCCTAGTTTCTGAAATTTTATAATAATTGTGAAAACTTATCATCTTTGGAAACTTTCCAATTTTGGAAATTTTCTATTTTAGAAATTTTCTAATTTTGGAAATATGTAAGTTTTCTTTTTACCAGAAACTTACAATTATTCTGAAACCCTATTATGAAATCTCGCAATTTTGGGCACTTTCTTTCAAGAAAGTCTAGACAAATTTATGGACAGTTAATTGACAATTAAATTTGAATTGGTTTTTAAATTGGCAATAAAATTCTTTATTTTGGATTGAGCTTCGGGGAGCCGTCCAATTTAAAGTTAGTTGTTGTAATTTAATTTCCCAATTTTAAATGAAATTGTCATGTTTGATTTGGATTGAGCCTCGGGGAGTCGTCCAAATTGGATTTACAACGAATTACTTTTCTTTGGGTATATGAGCCTCGGGGAGCCACCCTTAGAAAACAATTTATTGTAATTAATTAAATCCATGAATAAAAATATGTGATCAAATTTTGGAAATTTGATTTAAGAGGTGATGCTCTAACATATTGTTGTCTCCAAAATTAATTAGGAAAATTGTTTCCTATAGAGTTTTCTTAAATGAGTTTTTTATGAAAATAATATGTAGTTGAATTAAGGGATTTGTCTCTTAATTTAATAAGATTTGATTTAGAGAAATCAAAGTCTTAAAACATATTATTTCCGAAATTGATTATGACAATTTAGGAAATTGTTTCCCAAAACAATTCCTTGAATAAAGTATGAAATTGGAATTAGGAAATCCGGTTCCTAATTCAAATAACGAGACTTGATAAATTAAGTCACATACATACTTTATTAAAGAAATCGTTAGTCATGACATAATTCTATGTCATGAATGTGCTTAGAAAAGAAAGGATGAGACCCAAAACCCCTTACAAAATATTAAGGCCAACACCTTCCATTAATATGGTTAGAATTGGAGTTTTATTTCTCGTTTGGGTTGATGGACACATCCATGCCCGGCTTGAACCTCAACATGTTCAAACCATGGAATTAGTTTATGGATAATATAATTGGAGTCAGATGTCAATCCTTAGTTTTGGTTGTTGGACACATCCAAGCCTGACTAAGCGGTTGAATGAGCTCCAACCATATTAAAACTATTTCTTGATTAATGGGTCAGCCTTAAGCTTGGAGCATCGATTTGTTGTGCCACAACCAAGGTCGATGTAAAGAGAGGTGCAGTTGGGTGCTACGTATATTGTTGCATACTTGTTAATGAGTTAACAACCCAATATTTTATGCAAACATTCAATTAGTTGATAGCATAATGTGATAGTTACATATTTGCGATGTGTAATCGGTATAATTACCTACCTTCATAGCTAAGAATAACTTGATGGCCACAGTCATGGTTGTTCTTATCTATGGTTGGATATCAACCGATTTGGAGATGTTCCTACGATCTCCCGAATTGATAAAAAGGGTTATTCAATTTGAAAAATAAATAGGATATTATTTATGTATATTGATACATTCTTTAATCATTCTTCTCACATAAGCTCAATTTGTATTTCTAGGATAATCACTCGATCATGTCTTCTCTGAATTTGCGTTCCATTTTGGTCACCAATAAACTGACTGGGCCAAACTTCATGGACTGGCTTCGAAACCTGAGGATAGTCCTCAAGGCAGAGAAGCTTGCTTATGTCCTTGAAGATCAACTTCCCAACCGTCCTCCTGAAAATGCAACTCTAGACCAGTTTCCTGAGTTGCTCAACCTGCTGAAGACTGTAGAGCCTTCTGTGAAGCAGGATCAAAAGACGGTACTGTTAGTTGGTTCCTTGAAGAAAGGTTCTAAGAGAAAGGCCAAAGAACAGAATAAGGGAAAGAAGAAAAAGGCCAAAAAGACTGAAAATACCCTAAAAGGCACTTGCCATCACTGTGGCAAGGAGGGTCACTGGCGAAGAAACTGCAAGGTTTATCTTGAGACCTTGAAAGAGAAGGCATCTGATGCCCCATCCTCTTCACGTATCTTCGTTATTGAATGTCACTCTATTTCCTTAAACACATGGGTACTTGATACTGGGTGTAGCTCACATATA
The DNA here is from genome assembly GCA_024364735.1 of Boesenbergia rotunda. Classification (NCBI taxonomy): domain Eukaryota; kingdom Viridiplantae; phylum Streptophyta; class Magnoliopsida; order Zingiberales; family Zingiberaceae; genus Boesenbergia; species Boesenbergia rotunda. The sequence continues at coordinate 550,169 of JAGFNQ010000264.1, read as the reverse complement.
TGTAATGACATACAAGGGCTAAGGAATAGAAGAAGACTCGTCAAGGAAGAAACGAATTTGCGAGTTGGAAACGGAGCAAAGATTGCTGCTGTTGCCATCGGAACATATTTGCTAAAGCTCCCTACAGGACGTGTCTTAGAATTGGATAATTATTATTTTGTTCCTTCGTTAATAAAGAACATTGTATCTATTTCATGTTTGAATGAAAAGGGTTATCATTTAACATTTAGTAACAATTGTTGTTACATAACTTTAAATGACGTTCTTTATGGGAATGGAACTTTGTGCAATGGTATCTACACGTTAGATTTATCCAGTGACGTTTTCAATATCGAAGTTAGCAACAAACGTGCTCGAATAGATAATCGAATAGACTCCTACACTTGGCATTGCCGTCTTGGCCATGTAAGTAAGAAACGCATGACCGAATTACACCGATGTGGAATTTTAGAATCATTTGAACCCGGTTCATTTGATACATGCGAATCATGCTTGAAAGGCAAGATGACCAAATTACCCTTTTCCGGAAAAGGTAATCCAGTGGGAGAATTGCTTGGTCTAATACATACTGATGTATGTGGACCAATGTCAACTCTTGCACAAGGAGGCTATAGCTACTTCATCACCTTTATCGATGATCACTCACGATTCGGGTATGTGTTCTTGATGAAACACAAATCTGAAGCTTTTGAGAAATTCAAAGAGTTCAGAAATGAAGTAGAGAAACAGCTTGGCAAAAGTATTAAGATACTTCGATCTGATCGGGGTGGTGAATACTTAAGTCAAGAGTTTCAAGATTATCTTAGGGACAATGGGATATTGTCCCAATGGACTCCGCCGTATACACCACAGCATAATGGTGTATCTGAGAGGCGCAACCGAACCTTGATGGACATGTTTAGGTCGATGATGAATCATGCAACTCTTCCAAAATCTTTTTGGGGCTATGCACTTAAGACAGCTGTTTACTTGCTAAACAGAGTACCGACCAAGGTAGTCTCTACTACTCCATATGAGACATGGAATAGTAAGAAACCCTACTTAACTCACCTTAAGATATGGGGTTGTCCTGCTTATGTGAAGCGGATTGTATCAGACAAATTGGATGCTAAGTCTGATAAATGTCTATTTATTGGATACCCTATGGAAACGAAGGGTTACCAATTCTATCATCCCTTGGAACAAAAGGTGTTTGTTTCAAGGCATGCTGTATTTCTAGAAAAAGAATTTCTTTTACAAGAAAATAGTGGGAGTGGCATTGAACTTGATGAAGTTCAAGAAACTCCAATAGACATTACTGAGACACCTAGTCTAGACCCACAACCAATAACTCATAATGATGAGCTATCAGTTGAACCTAAAACTATACCACCTCTTCGTAGATCTGATTGGACACGTAATATTCCAGAGAGATATGGATTTCTCATAAGTGAATCGAACGACGATGAACCTATCAGTTATGAAGATGTTCTGAAAAGTTCAGAAAGGGACAAATGGCTTGAGGCCATGAAGTCGGAAATGGATTCCATGTACGAAAACCAAGTATGGGACTTGGTTGGCCCACCTGAAGGGATTAAGCCCATAGGGTGCAAGTGGGTTTCCAAGAAGAAAACCGACATGGAAGGTAATGTTGTTACCTTTAAGGCTAGATTAGTGGCAAAAGGATATCGTCAGAAGCAAGGAATTGATTATGAAAAAACCTATTCGCCAGTAGCTATGCTTAAATCCATTCGGATGCTCCTAGCCATAGCAGCTCATTATGATTATGAGATATGGCAAATGGATGTGAAAATAGCTTTCCTTAATGGAAGCCTGCTTGAGGATGTATACATGATACAACCTAAAGGTTTCACATCGGTTGATAAAACCAAAGTATGCAAGCTTTGACGATCCATATATGGACTGAAGCAAGCATCTAGGAGCTGGAACATCCGTTTTGATGAGACAATCAAAAAGTTTGATTTCTCACAAAATCCAGACGAACCTTGTGTGTACAAGAAGGTTAGTGGGAGTGCAGTCGTATTCCTAGTATTATATGTCGATGACATATTACTTATAGGAAACGATATATCAGTCTTACAGACAGTTAAAATTTGGTTGTCCAAAACTTTCTCCATGAAAGACCTGGGAGAAGCAACCTATATCCTTGGGATTAGAATCTATAGAGATAGATCAAAACGGTTGCTTGGTCTTTCGCAGTCTACATATATAGACCGAGTGCTAAAAAGGTTTAGCATGTCGGAATCCAAGAAAGGTTACCTTCCCATTAGGCATGGGATCAACCTTTCAAAGTCTATGTGTCCGCGCACAGAAGACGAGAGGATTTGCATGAATAAGATTCCCTATGCATCCGCGATAGGATCTATCATGTATGCTATGTTATGTACTAGGCCCGATGTATCGTATGCTTTGAGCGTCACAAGCAGATACCAGTCGGATCCAGGAATGGATCATTGGGCGGCTGTTAAGACAATCCTTAAGTACTTAAGAAGAACTAAGGATATGTTCCTAATATATGGAGAAGGAGATATGGTAATACGTGGGTATACAGATGCCAGTTTCCAGACAGATAAGGATGACTCCAAATCTCAGTCTGGATACGTATTTACTTTGAATGGAGGCGCAGTAAGTTGGAAAAGTTCCAAACAAGACACCGTAGCGGATTCTACCACGGAAGCGGAATATATCGCAGCTTCGGAAGCAGCAAAGGAAGCAGTCTGGATCAAGAAGTTCGTCTTCGAACTTGGCGTGGTTCCAACCATTGATGAAGCAGTGCCAGTTTACTGCGACAACAATGGAGCTATTGCACAAGCAAAGGAACCAAGGTCTCATCAGTGATCCAAACACGTGCTTCGCCGCTATCATCTGATCAGAGAGATTATAAGTAGGAATGACATACAAATTGAGAAAATTCCTACTGAAAGGAATTTAGCGGATCCTTTAACTAAGGCCTTGCCTCAGAACAAGTTTGAGGGTCATGTTAGAGCCTGTGGTATTGGATACCATAGCGATTGGCATTAGGCCAAGTGAGAGTTTGTTAGTGATATGAGAGAAGTGTCCTAAGGCAATCGCCTTATGATTGTAAACATTTATTTTAATAAATGATAATTCACTATTTGAGTATACATGTTAGTGTATTTGATTGGGATCTTAAACTCATCTACTGAATGTCCGCAATACAATTCACAGCATAAGAGAATTTGTGATGGGATCACAACTAGTGATTATCTCTACATGTGTAATTGTGAAGTATTGAAAATATCCCTAGTCGATGAATTGATAAAAACGGACACTATCAATTCTGTTGAGACTAGCATGGGTTATTCTCTAATCAGCTGATTCTCACTGGCTGGTGACATTGGGATGTCCGAAGATAAACATGGATGCTAGTTAAGGGAACTAGTTCATTGGAGTGACTAGCTGTAAAACTTCATATGGTAATCTATATAGATATGTCAATGAAGTTCTTACTGCAGCTTAAGTGCGATGTTCCTTTAACTTGCGGTGTTCAAGTCATCTTGGTCATGGAGACTTATGTAGAACCGGTGCCGTCGATAGAGGGGGGGTGAATATCGATCGTGAAAACTTTCGTGAGACTTTCGTAAAACTGGACTCAGAATATTAGTAGCGCAGCGGAAAACATAAAAATAAAAATAAAAAAGCAATACACAGTGGACACAGCAGGTTTATTTACTTGGTTCCCAACCCCCCAGGGTCAGTACGTCCAAGGCCTATGTACTCGGCGTTGAGTCCACTAATAGTCTCCTTTCCGGAATTTCCGGAGGCGGAGAAACCCGACTTACAGTGCAATATTACAAGCAATAATATGGAAAATAAATATTGTAATTAATTGCAAACCAAACATAAAGTGTGAAGTTCGGCCGATCTGGACCTCCGAAGTGCCGCGCACTTCCTCCTGGAGCCTCCCGGTCGCAGAGTCTCGTCTTTAGCGCATTTTCGTCAGTTGGAATGAACAGATTCGAAGTTGGAAAGTGTGTTGGAAGTAGAGGGCTCGAGACCCCTTTTATAGCACTCCTGGGGGCGCCCTGGTCGACGGGGGCGCCCCGAAAAACCCGGTCAAACCTTATCCCCGCGCCTATCTCGCCGCAGCTGATAAAACCTTTGACCAGGGCGCCCTGGACATCCCGGGCGCCCCCATACAGGTTTTTCTGTGTTTCGTACTCGAAACAGCAAAGACAAGCTTGATTCAGGGCGCCCCGGATCTTCCGGGCGCCCTCACGGACACCTGTTCTGCACACACACACAAGTGCACATCTTCTGCACTGGCTGGGGGCGCCCCCCATGCTGGGGGCGCCCTGGCTGGATGGGGCGCCCCCCTGTGGGGGCGCCCTGGCTGCTGGGGGCGCCCCCAACACTGGGGGCCCCCTGGCAGCCAGTTTTCAGCCTTCTTCATTTGCTTCCTTTGTCTTCTTCTCTTGGTACCTGCAAGATATATATATATGCAAAGCAAGTATACATGAAATATTAATCTTACGAACTTGGTTCGGACTTCGGATTGGCACGCAATCCTAGGTCGAACCGACGCAAACTCTTACCCCCGAGAAAGCGCCTTTCACTTACTCCTTTCAAGAGACGGTTGCCGCCCGGTCCTTCGGGTGGACTTTTGCCTAGCCGCCCTTCGCTAGGTCTTGGATACCAAGCATCCCTTCGCTTGGTGCCTAGCAGCCCTTCGCTAGGTCTTGTTTCCCTGACAGCCCTTCGTCAGGTGTCCAGCAGCCCTTCGCTAGGACTTGTTCCCCTGACAACCCTTCGTCAGGTGCCTAGCAGCCCTTCGCTAGGACTTATTTTCCTGACAGCCCTTCGTCAGGTGCCTAGCAGCCCTTCGCTAGGTCTTTTCTTTCTGGCAACCCTTCGCCAGAGCCTAGCAGCCCTTCGCTAGGTCTTTTTCGTTCTGGCAGCCCTTCGCCAGAGCCTAGCAGCCCTTCGCTAGGTCTTAGGGTTTCCATGCCTAGCTTAACTAGGACTTTTCTTAGGCTTAGGTTACTTCTCCTTCGCTCCCCTTTGTCTGTTCAACATATTACTGACTTAAGTACATTGTCAAACATTAAAACACATAAAGGAGAACATCATTGATGCAACTTGCACCAACAATCTCTCCCTTTTTGATGTTTGACAATAACTTAAGTTAGATTGGTTTAAGGGGCTAAATTACTATCCTTGGGATAGAAAAATTAAAAGGTCTAGGTTTTGGGAGAGTAAAAAATTTTCTAACTGAAAAAAAATTCTAACTTATGCACTCTCTCCCCCTTTGTCATGCATCAAAAAAAACTTGCATCAACAATAAAAAACTTTGAATTTTTGTTTTGAAAATACTTAGTGCAATTTTGTTTTTTTTTAAAAATTGCATAAATTTGAAAAATGCTCTAGGTTTAAAATATAAGTACTTTGAAAAGATGATTTGTAAGGAGTGCAAGTACTTTTAAAAGATTATTTAAATCCCTTTTTGAAAAAATATAAGTATATTTTTTGAGAAATTAAGTACTTAACAATACATTTGAAAATATTTTTTTTTCAAAATTAAGAATATTGGTTTTGAAAGACATAAGTACTTTTTTGAAAATATTTTACTTGATTGAGTTTCTTTTCCAGTCTGACACCATCCTAGGAAACCTTGTTGACCACAAGGGCATTTCCTAAGTGTCCTGGAAAGTTTTCAAACAGGTAAATATTATTATAAATTTTTAAGAAAAATGATAATATTTCACAAAGTATGTGCTGAAAAACTGTGTGAATTTTGAAGATCTAATATTTTACTTAACTTGGTCTATTTTCCAGTCTGACACTATCCTAGGAAACCTTGTTGACCACAAGGACATTTCCTAAGTGTCCTGGGAATTTTCCAACCTAAGTAACTATTATTTCAAAATCATTTCATAAGTCACACAAATTTTAACAAGTGGTATTTTGAAAAACATAGATTTTTAGTATTTTAAAAGCATGTAATTGAATAATTCTTTTAATTTGACCTCCCCCTAAACTTGACTCAGTTCTGGGAAGCTTGTTGACCACAAGTACTCTTCCTTTGAGTCTTAAGGTTTGATTCAAATCAAAGGAATTTTCTAATAATAAAAAATAGTTTAAGACTTGAAAGAATTTGACTCAGACTCCCCCTAAATCTGACACATCCTAGGAGTCCTTTTTAGATTATGAAGTGGACCTTTCTCTGTGTCTTTAGAGTTTATCAGAATCAAAAGAACAGGTAAACATTGATTTTTGCAATAGGTAAAATATTTTTCGAAAAGCCACAAGTGATAACGATTAAAGCATGATTTTCGAAAAGATATTTTCAAATAATAGTAATGTTTTTAAAGTGCGGTTTGAAAAATATGAAAAGCACTCCCCCTGTATCAATGTCGTTTGACTCTATCTAAGTGCCCTAAGGAACTTTAGTGCTGTCTTAAGTGGCTTGTGTCTAATTGCGTGAGTCAATCAATTTTTGAAAACAATATACCTTTTTGAAAAATGTGTAATATATATAATCAATCAGACAAGCATGAATTCCATAAAAACATTATTATGTTAAAGCTCTATTTTGAAAAATATTTTTCAATTCATTAGTCCTTAACATCTCACCCATTTTAGATGTATCAATACAACAAGCATGATTGCCTTATAGGTGTATTGTGAGATGCTTGAATCATTTTCCATTATTAAATCTAAGATTTAATTAAAATTTGTGTTAGATTCGAATTTGACAAAAGATAATTTGAATTTGAATTTCAGAAATTGGCTTCCAGGTCTTGGCGAGGCACTAGGCCTTCTTTGGCCGTAGCCTTATGGGATCATCCACCCTTTCCTTGACAAAGCCTTTTAATGAAATTTCATTTTCAAATTAAATTAGGTCATTTTCTGGTCTAACTAGTTTGGGTCTTGGATCGGTAGCTTCGGCTGGTTTCACCAGTCTAAAGAGACCAAGTAGACTTGATCTTATTAGAGTTAGTTTCCCCAACGTACTATCATCTCACCTCCTCCCAATACTATGCTGCCAAATTTCAATTATCTTTTTCTTATGACCTTTCTAAATTATGCATAAAAATTAAATATGAATGACATGTCATATATTTTAAAGGAAAATAGCAAATGCATGGCATGGCAATTATGCATGAGTCAAACAAGTCAAGACATTTTATTTTTGTTTCTAAGAATGTATCAAATTCTCGATTTGATACATATCGTGTGAACCTGCGAATATGTCAACCCACTTTGACATATTTGATTTTTTTGAATTAATTGTTGCGGTCTGGGTAAGGTTTTAGTTTGGTTCAGGTTTAAGTGATTTAAGATTGGATTTAGTTGAATTAAAATTGAGTTAATTTGAATTTAATTGAATTAAAGTTGAGTTAATTTGAATTTAATTGAAAAGTGAATTAATTTGAATTAATTGAATTAAAGTGAATTTATTGAATTAATTTGAATTAAGGTGAATTAATTGAATTAATTTGAATTTAATTGAATTTAAGTGGATTAATTTGAATTATTTGAATTTAATTGAATTTAAGTGGATTAATTCGAATTATTTGAATTTAATTGAATTTAAGTGGATTAATTTGAATTATTTGAATTTAATTGAGTTTAATTGATTTTAAGAGGATTAATTCGAATTATTTGTTGCTTTAATTGAAGTTTAATTGAATTAAATTGATTTAATTGAGGTTTAACTGAATTAAATTGATTTAATTGAAGTTTAATTGAATTAAATTGATTTAATTTAAGTGTAATTGAATTAAATTGATTTAATTGAAGTTAATTTGAATTAAATTGATTTAATTGAAGTTTAATTGAATTAAATTGATTTAATTGAAGTTAATTTGAATTAAATTGATTTAATTAAAGTTAATTTGAATTAAATTGATTTAATTGAAGTTAATTTGAATTAAATTGATTTAATTGAATTAATTTGATTAATTAAGATTTAATTGAATTAATTTGATTAATTAAGATTTAATTGAATTAATTTGATTAATTAAGATTTAATTGAATTAATTTGATTGATTAAGGTTTAATTGATTTAATTGAATTAATTAAGATTTATTTGAATTAATTAAGATTTAATTGATTTAATTAAGATTTAATTGAATTAATTAAGATTTAATTGATTTAACTGAATTAATTAAGATTTTTTTTGAATTAATTAAGATTTAACTAAGGTTTAATTAACAGTTGTGGGTTTAAATTCATCATTTTCATTATTTCGAAAATTTCTTCTTCGTTTTTATTTTTCATTCCGAATTTTTCTATTAATTTTGATTTATTTGATCCTTTGTAATTTTCATTAATTATGGCCCTAATCTTAGAAAATTCCATTTCCTCCTCAAAATCAATATCCTCAAAGTGTGTGGAGTAAAATGGGCCACTAGTTAAGGTTTTATAGTAGTCTTCAGGATTATCTATAATTAAATTATTATCAAGAATAAAATCATTTTTATCCTCAGAATAATTTTCAATTAAATAATGTTTATTCTCAGAATAATTTTCAATAAAATCATGTTTTTCCTCAGAATTATCCTTAAGGTTTTCAAATTCAAATTCGGAGTTATCCTTACGATTAACTTTTTCTGAATTAAAATTGTCAGTAATATTATAAAAATTGATTTTATCAGAATTATTATCAGAATAATTATCAGAATTAATTTTATTAATTTTTGAATTTATATTTTGAATTAAATAATTAATTTCTGATATTTTAGTCATATCTTTATTTTCTAACTTATCATGCAAGAGGCTAATTTTATTATGCAGTAATTCTAATTTATCAGAAAAATTAAATAAATTATCACAAAATATTGCAGGAAAAATTTTCGGAACATAAATTTTCCGTACCTTCGCCGGACACTTGTTTTTATAGTGTCCGTACTTCTCGCATTTGAAGCATTGTACATGTTCCTTGTTCTTCCGGACTCCTGGCGCTGGTACCTCCTTCGCCGCCGGTGGTGTAGACCGAGTCTTACGAGTAGGGCACTGATTTTTATAGTGCCCTCTCTCCCTGCACGTGAAACAAATAATATGCAATTTAAAATTAGACATTAAAAAAAATTGTACCTGATTCACCCCTGGGCTCCCCCTCAACTCCTGGCGTCGTTGCTCCATCGGCGGTTAGTCCGGTGAAGAGCGGCTCGGCTCTGATACCACTTGTTGGATCGTGAAAACCGATAGAGGGGGGGGGTGAATATCGGAAGTCGTTAATTTTTCAGAAAACTGAGAGTAAGTGCACAGTGGAAATAAAAAGAGCATACACAGCGCAAAGACACAGCGATTTTTACTTGGTTCGGAGCCTGTGTCGACTCCTACCTCAAGGCCCACAGTCGTTGACCGTTTACTTTGGGCAATTCTATATTAGGCGCAAAATAGTTTACACAGGATTACAAATTAAGTACAGTAAACTTTTTAATAAGCTCTTTTACCGACGTCCGGAGTAGATTGACTATTTCGGAGCAGCAGGACGTCGTCGGCTCGAGTTGGAAGAATTCCGAGGCGCAGCACGAGAGTAGAAGAGCTTTGAGGCGTTGGAAGAAGTGATGTCTGAAGCCTGGGGTCGAGGGCCCTTTATATAGGGCTAGGGGGCACCCGGGACGTCGGGGGCGCCCCCACGTGGCTTTTGATCCGCACAAACCTCGGTCGCGTCTGATCCTCTGGATCCACTTTGACCGGGGCACCCGGGTCGTTCGGGGCGCCCGTATTGACCGGGTCAAGACCTCATCTCTTGGCTTCGAAGGCTTCTGGTTCGATGTATGCGCATGGGGGCGCCCGCAGCGCAGGGGGCGCCCGGGAGCAGCGGGGGCGCCCGGGTGCACGGGGGCGCCCGGCCCAGTGTGTATTCGAACCATTATTCTTGTTACTTGTTTTGTATGGCCCTTGGGGGCGCCCGGGACGCTCCGGGCGCCCTACTCAGTAACTGCCTCTCTCCTTTGAGGCTTTCTGAGCTGCAGACACACGTTCCTTCGGTCCTGCATCCAGGGTTAGTCCAAAACACAATAACATAATAATTTATTAGATTTATACAGCCTTAGCTGTCTTGGTTCTGACATTGGTCTCCAAAATGGAGCCCTAGGTCGAACCGACGCCTACTGTTCCCTCGACGGGGAACGCGTCCTCACCTACTCCTCTCGGGAGAATTTACCTGATGCCAACCGTTCCTTTGGTTGGACTTTTGCCTGACGGTCCTTTGTCAGGTCTTGTAAACTGGCAGTCCTTCGCCAGTTGCTTAGCAGTCCTTCGCTAGGGCTTCGGTCTCAGACTGTCCTTCGCCTGGAGCCTAGCAGTCCTTCGCTAGGGCTTGATACTGGCAGTCCTTCGCCAGTTGCCTAGCAGTCCTTCGCTAGGGCTTGGATACTGGCAGTCCTTCGCCAGTTGCCCAGGTGCCTAGCAGTCCTTCGCTAGGGCTTTTTCTGCACACTCAGTGAACAACGTTAGATCACAAATAAACTTAACTTTGAATCCTTTGCCAATATCAAAATAAGGTTCGATATGGTGCTTCCTACACCAACAATCTCCCCCTTTTTGATTTATGGCAACACAATTCAAAGTTAAGTATAAGCATATAACAGTTAAGAAAAGAAGGAGTATGAACAGTATAAGTGTAAAAAATTTCTATACTCCCCCTAAAACCCTGAAACCCTGAATACTAGTGTTATAACACTCTTAACTTTGACCTTTCCTCCCCCTTTGACATATATCAAAAACAAACATGGGTGAACAAGGTAAAAATTTAAAAGTTTTGCAAACCTAAATTTTGTAACATAACTTTTACTTGGCTTTGCAAAAAGGTATTTTATTTAGGCAAAATTTTGACGCCAAATTTCCAATACTTAGAAAATTGTGGGGTTGAAAGAAAATTTTCTAAGTTCAGATGATTCAATTTTTTATTACTTAGAAATTTTCAAGAGAACCTTTTTAGAAAAATGTTTGGAGTTGAAAAATTTTGAAGAGAGTTTGAATTTTTTACTTAGAAAATTTTCTTACCAGCCAGTAAAGTTGATTTTCCAAAAGATGTACTTAAGCAAAGCTAATATTCGAAAAATAATCTTTTGAAATCAAGTACTGTTAATTTTCAAAAAATATTAAACTTTGAAAAAAGCAGGTAAAGTTAATTTTCAGAAATATTTAACTTTGAACGACAAGTAAAGTTAATTTTCGAAAAAACTTAAGCTTTGAAAAACAAGTAAAGTTAATTTTCGAAAATATTGAACTTTGAAAGACAAGAACTTTACTTTTTGAAAGACAGGAGAAAAAAAATAATTTTAGCCTTTTCTCTCCTAACCTTTTCTCTCCCCCTTAATGTGAAATTCTTCTCCTTAGCCATATATCAATAAGGAACTTTAAAAAAATATATATGTTTTAAAAAAAAATAAAATTTGGGTATCAGAGCATATGAGTTTTGAAAACATAAAAATACTTAGCATAATTTTTGTAAGCATAACAAAAGCTTAACATGCACCAAAACTCCACTTTAAAAGGCATTTAAAAAATTATTTTTGTAGGCAAGTCTTTTTGGAAAATTTATTCACTTATAGCACTATTGCCTTGAAAATATTAGTACTTTTGAAAAATATTATATTTTGAAAAGTAGAAGTACTTTTGAAGGATATTATGCATTTTTGAAGATATAAGAAGATTATGAATTAAAAACTATAAGTGCTTTTATAATATTAGAGAAAATTATCTTTTGAAAGCACTTACAAAAGTATTGTTTTTAACACATAATATTTTACTTGCTTTGGTTACTTTTCCTTCGCTCCCCGTTGTCTGTTCAACATATTACTGACTTAAGTACATTGTCAAACATTAAAACACATAAACGAGAACATCATTGATGCAACTTGCACCAACAACTTATACTTTAACATCTTAAGCAAGCATGTCCAAGGAGGTGCGGACCCAGGATGATTGGGTATAAGCCGAAGTGCCCGAAGATGTTTGAACAGCCTACAAAGGATTCTCCACTCCTTACGAGGAGATGTATACCCAGGCCTATCATCGGATTGTTACTCAAAGCCTCTGGCCAGAGCATGTCATGTTTAGAGTGAGAGTCTCTTAAATACATGAGAGTAATTAGAAATCCAAAGGACGAGAAAGACACTACTTGGGCTAGGTGTGACGTAGTCAGCCTAGTGGGGACTGACACAAATAGACCGTGTCCTGAACCAAGTGGATATAAGGTGGTGAAGGGAATGAGACACGATTCATTAGAGCTGCTGAAGGGTTTCAGAAATACTTCTGAGGTCAACCGTTGATCTTTCGATTAATTGGGGATCATGATGTACTACTAGGTGCCACTCATGATCGTTCTATAATTAGTTGATTATAGACGGCCAACATAAATCGAAAGCCTATTTAGTCACACGCACTACGAGTAATCCAAGGGATTTAAAACGAGTTGAAAATTGGATTTTCCGATCAAGAGAAATAAGTCAAATCTGAATTTATCAGAGGCTCAATGGAAGCTAAAAATGGCTAAGTCTTTTAAAGGCTTATTGGGCGAATTAAATGAGTTTAATTCGCGATCGGTTCGGCTCGGTTTGGCCGGCCAAAGAGGGTGCCAACCCTCTTTGGTTTGGCAGGCCATTAAAGGGGGATAAAACCAATTTATTTGGTTTAAATTAATAAAATAAATCTAGCGCAATTTGTTTTATAAATTATGGATAAATAAAGTGATATATAAAGAAATTTATATAAAGAGATTTATAAAGAAATTTGTAGAAATTTATTCTTTTTATGGAAATTAAAATGAACCATGAATTGGTTTAATTTTAATTTATAAAATCAATTATGAATTGATTTATCCATGATAAAATATTTTATACAAATTTTATTCCATAATTAAAAGTGAGATGTATTTGTTTTTATTATAAAATTAGTTATAATAAAACTTGGTTTAAACGGAATAATTCATAAGAGAATTTATAGGATAAATTTGTTATGAAAATTCCGTTAAGAGGGAGACTTGGCAAGGGAGATGCTACTATATAAAGGAACCAAAGGCAAGCCCTTAATTCCAATTGAGTAATCAAGAGATTAGTAGCTCCCTCTCTCTCTCTCTTTTATTCTCTTCTCCCTTCCCCTTAGGGCCGGCGCCCACACCTCCCTTTAGGGCCGACACCTCCTCCACCTAGGGCCGGCACTTCCTCCTCCAAGGGCCGGTGCTTCCTCCTCCTAGGGCCGGCGCAAGCTTCCATCAAGAAGGAGAAGAAGAAGAAGAAGCGGATCGCATCTCCTTCTTTCCGGAATTTGGATTCCGCTTCTTGTTGGTTAGTTTCCATTCTTTTCTCTTGTTCTTCTAGTTGTGCCTTTAGAGAATCTAGTAGTTCTCGTCGGCACAAAACTCATGACTTTGCGAAGTCATCCCGAAGAGAACTCGGCGTGGACGCGAATAGAGGCGGAGCTTCCAAGGGACGCTACGGTTGGATCTCGTCCCTTTTCTTCGAGTTACGCGAGGTACAAAGTAAATTAGTTTACTTTTCCGCAAAGTTTTATTTTATGATCATGTCCACACATCATAAGGTTGCATGCTAGATACGTGGTTAAAATAATTTAAGAAATTATTTTATGCTAATTCTTCCGCTGCACGTAAAAATTTAAAATTTTACGAACCCGTATCCTTATCAACATGCACCCGGTCCCAACATCCACCCCTTGGCTTCAAACACAACTTCTTTCTATGAATTCTTCCAAGCGCTCTGCTTCAAACACTCCGTGCTCAAGATTCAAGAGCCAATGATGACCCGCGGCTCCGACATTCAATTTTCTCCGGTCGTCAGTATAGCATTTTTATTAAAGTGTTGTATTTCAATTCTATATTCGAACTTCAAATTGTAATAATTTTATGCAATATAGAATTGCCTATCGTACACGGTCAAGGACCGTGGGCCTTGGAGTAGGAGCCGACTGCGACTCCGAACCAATTAAAAACAAACGTGTTAACATTGATTTGTTGTTCCGCTACGCAAATTACTCTATGTTTTATTGATTCTAACCAATCCCACAAAGATAGCTCCATTGGCATGAGACCTTTTGGGAGGGCCCAAGAGCAAAATCATGAGGGCTTAGGCTCAAAGTGGACAATATCATACCATTGTGAAGATATCTAAATTCCTTTTGGTCATATCAATTGGTATCAGATCCAGGTCGCTCTTCACTGGACTAACCGCCGGAAGAAGCACAGCTAGAGCCATGATCCAGATCTAACCATTTGGGTTAACCCTTGAATAAAGGATGTGTGGGCTCTCGTGTCTTGATCAAGAGGACCAGACACCAGGCAGAGACATCCTAGTTGCGGCTAGGCGGTGAAGTCCTAGTAGGTCGGGTGGACCGAGGGGCAGAAAGTCCTGGTGGGTTGAGGATCAGACATCAAACGGAAAGGGTTTCCGCTTGGGGGGGGGGGCTTGTGGTCCTTTGTTTGAGGTGGGGATTCTTGGCGTTGCAAGGTTGTAAACATAGTCCCACATCGAAAACACATGAGAAAGATGATAGGCTTATAAGGAAAAAAGATATCTCCATTAGCATGAGGCCTTTTGAGAGAGCTCAAGAGCAAAACCATGAGGGTTTAGGACCAAAGTGGACAATATCATACCATTGTGAAGATATCTAAATTCCTTTTGGTCCTAACATATATTAGCTCATGTCACCCATCAACATGTACATTCTAGGTCATCAACCAAGTACAAGTGATCCATGGTCAATGTTGTCACACCCCGAGACCTAGGAGCCGCTGGTCCAATAGAAAATCGGACAGCATCTCCCCTGTCCGGCGGACAATTCACACATGCATACAGTATATATAACAATCTCACGCAGTTTATATGGGCCTCAGGCCTCAAATCTAAATAAAATAACAACATATATGACAATATGCGAATAAAACCAAAACCCGAACTTACCTGAGCTGCCAGGGGGCAGGAACGCAACATAAACCACACACACAGTCCAACATAGGACTCAAAAGTACAATGCCATAAATAAAGTCACAAACTACAAGTCCACGACAATCCAAAATAACGAAATAAAGCATAACATAGACCATAGACATAAAGTAGCATATTAAAACCAAATCAGGTGAAATCAATAGCACGGGACTGGCGGCTCGGACTCTCCTGGCAGATATCAACCTGAAAAATAAAGTAATGGCAACGGTGTGAGTCCATAAGCTCAGCGGATATCCAGCAGATATGCATAGTATGTTACAATAACAATAAGGGTCTACGCTAATACAGTCTCATATAAACAATCGGAAAGGGTATACTGAAGATACTAAATACATGTACATACCTGAACCCATCTATCCTGCAAAAAGGGGTGAAATCAATCCCTATGGAACAAGTATAGCATATATCCAAGGTAAACAAATATCCAGTATATGCATGTCAATCAAGTGCAGAAATTAAATGCAGCAAACAATGCACGATGCAAAATATGCACATGGTGCAATGACATGTGTCACCCCTGACGCCAGTCAGGCACCGTCCACCTATCATAAATGAATGTCCGCGTGGGTAGGGCTATGACAACTGTACGCACCCTGCTATCACTGCTCCTGAGTGACCGAGTGGACAGGATGCTGGCGGAGGTCTCTCTCCTACCCCAAGTAGTGGGGGGGTCTAGCTCTCATCTTCTCGTGTCTCAGGACGAGAAGGGATCCCTGGCTGCTACCACGCATCGGAACCACCCTCCAAATAGTGACCGTGCGGAGCAATACAGGGCAAATGCACACACCCTATGGTAGCCACTACCCATGAGTGGATGTGTGTGCATATCCTCATGTAACTGGCGACGGGCTCGGACTATATAGGAGCCGATGATCGCCAGCATGCAACAATGCAAGGATGGTGCATGATCCAAACATATAACCCTCACCAAGTTCTCAACTAACACCACCGGGTGCTAGGAATAGGTTTGAATCCTATATCATGGGATATAAGTAACCTAGTAGATATACTAACAAAATAACCAGTGATCTATCAATATCAGATTGCAAAAGGGAAGGCATCACTACATCTATATATATATATATACCCATATAGATGGCAACTCGTGAGACTGTATAAAGTGAAACAGGAGCTAACCTCAAGGATAAACAGCAGCATATATCAGATACAGGTACACTAAGGCAGATAAGCATATAATCTTACTGTTATCTATAACAGACAATGCATAGCAAGAAGACTATATCTAAAAGATAAGTCAAGGGGTACCCGCCTCAATCGTAAGATGCTTGTAGCAGAAACAACCTCCCGTCCAGAAGTCCGAAAGCAAGTCAGTGTCCTGTATCAAATACATCACCCTTAGCGATCTACATAAAAGTAGCTAATCAAATACTAACCCCTTTTAGTAGCGATCCTAATTATCGTAACCATTTAATTATTTGGGTTCAACCTAAATTTAACCCAAGTCTAACCCAAGGTCCAAATTACCACTCTAAAACTAAAGGGGTAGCTCTCGGTCAGGATTCAAGAAACAAAAAAAATAAACAAAATAAACAGAGCAAGACCACAGGATCAAGACACCAAAACCAACTGAAGCCCACTACTTCATCACAGTGTCAAACCCTCTCCACAACAGAGCATTTCATGAGGAAGCTCACGGCTGATAACACCATCTCACAACCCAACACCCTAGTGAAAGCAAAACTCATGACAGTGATCTCCCCAATGGATAACACATACACAACTCCATCAAGATCCGGGAAACAACAATCAACACCAATCCAAAGTTATGAGGAGGAAATGAACAGGTGATTTGAAACCCAAAATCCCCAATTCCTACAAGACCTTGAGGTAATCGAATCACACGGCAAAGAAAACCAATCAGGAATCACGGCAGAGCTCCAACCGAAACACGCGAGATCAAATCTAATTAGCAACCCGGTTAAACTTCTGAAATCTGAAGCAAACACAAAATACTCCAACAACAAGGAGAATGAACCCCACCAATCCAAGAACAAAACTAACCCACACTCACGGCAATCAATCTCACGGTATCAAATAGAAATCCAAACTAAAACCGGTTCCAATTACACAAGTCCAGATCTGTACCAATAGCATCAACCATTCGAGCATAATCTAAATCTAAAGATTCTTACAGTTGCAACCCTAGATCCTTGCCCGATTCGCCACCGTGCCGTCGATCGCCATGGCTCGGCTGGAGAAGCGTGGACGCTTACGTGGAGAGCTAGGGAGGAAGGAGAGATCGTGTGTGGCCGTGGCTAGGGCATGCGTGGGGAGAAGAGAACGAAAGGGTCGGCTTGGCTTCGGCGGCGGCTAGGGCACAAGGGGAGGAGAGTACGCGAGGGGGGGAGGGGTTGTGGCCGAAGGCTTTGGCTATAGCTAGGGCTCGACCAAGGCTTTAAAACAAAAAAGGGGGGCCTTTTGCGAAAAGGTCCCTCCACTTTCAGGAATTCAAACTTTGTCCTTAGGGTAAAGGTTTTTAGTTATTTAACCTTCCCATTTATTAAAATCTCTAATTCTGCCAATAAAATTTCCGAAAAATTTTATTCTACCGATTTTTAATTCGCCGTATTTTACAAATGTTCCCATGGAATAGGATGTATCACTCCTCTACTAATGATGATTGTATGTAACTAATGCTCCTATACTGATCGAGCTAACTATGGTAGGCAACCCTAGTCCTCGCTCAGCTAATAATAGCTTGTACAAGTACTATGAATAGTAAAGTCCAGGCAAAACCAAAATCCTTATCCTCTAATAGGTTGTCGACAAATTCAACCTTGGCTTTCCGACTCAACAATCAGTGCTACTAGAGAATTAACATTCTCTGCTCCAAGGACTTATCCACAACGTGTCAACTGATCACTCATATGAATGATCATGAATAAGATAGATTGACTATATACCAATCCAACTAAAATTAAGTCTATGAATACCTATTTATCCAGTATGAATATACGATCCTACTAAGATGGGAAAGTTTAACCAATCCTAAATCTAATAGTGAATACTAAAGGTAGGATAGTTCAAGAAAGATATACCTCTTGCCGCCTAGAGAAGTACCATCACCGCTAAGTCCCAGAGTACCAATCATGTCGAGAAAATGACTCTGAAGATATGAAATGTACTCGGATAGATCTCATCAAACTCGAGCTCTGATACCTACCAAATCGGTATTATATGAAACTCCGAAAAATCCATAAATCCCTAAGGTATCTCGCAACTTGGGCTCTGATACTAAAATAAAGTGGCATCAGCTAAATTCTAAAAAAATTTGAAAAAACTCGTAAACCGAGCTCTGATACCATAATAAATTTGTATCAAATAGACTTCATAAAAGCCCATTAAGACTCTCAAACCTAAGCTCTAATACCAAAATAAATTGGCATCAGATAAACTCTAAAAATCCTAATACATAAACATGCATCTAATACCTGCTTTGATACCCTAGGGTAAGGGGACTTATTATGGATTGGGCAAAATAAGAGGGGTAAAATGCAAATTATCCCTCACTTATAACCTTTCCTTCCTCTCCACCTCTCGTTGCATCTGCTATGAAACCACTTTCCCATCCCTCTCCTCCAAGTGATCAAGCCAAGGTTAGGCTTCCACCCTAAGGGAACTCTCCATTATGGTGACCAACTCCCTTCTGCCTTGGTCGAGCAACTACCTGCGGGCCTCTAATTTTCCAGGCCTACCTCGGAGCACTGACGAGCGGATTAATCAGCTCTGCTCAACCTCATTGTTGGCGTATGGGTGTTCCTCTTCTAGTCTCGATTGGGTAAGATTCTAGATCTGGGAAGCTTTGGATTATGTAATCTCAAATTGTGAACTACACATTGGAAATGCAATAGCTCTGTGGGTGGGTTGCTGTTCTCTACCAAATCGGAGTAGAGGATGTAGGATCAGTGCCATCGATAGAGGGGGTGGTTAAATATCAACTTTCACTTTTTCAGAATCTCATCGTTCTTTCATTTAACTTTATCAGAAATGTTAATACACAGCGGAATAAATAAATAAAATAAAAGACCCAAGATGACATGTGAGATTTATTTACTTGGTTCCCAATCCCCCAGGGTTAGTATGTCTAAGGTCTATATACTCGGCATGAGTCTACTAATGGTCTCCTTTCCGGAATTTCTAGAGGTGAAGAAGACCAATCTTACAGTTCAAGTTGAATCACAAATAAGGTAAAATAGAACTTTACAACTTATTAAAAAGCAAAGAAAATGTGGAGAAGATATCGGCCAATTCTGCAAGTTTGAAGCACCATGCACTTCCTCCTGGAGCCTCCTTGGTCGAAAAAATTTATCTTTAGCACTTTAACTTCACAGAGAATGAATAGTAGGATGAAGGAATTGATTATTTGAAGGATTTGCTTAAACCCCTTTATATACTGGTCACTCAGGTGCTTGTGTAGCCTTCTCAGGCGCCCCAAGTGGACTCTTTTCCGATCCATCTTGCTTGAATGTTATCGCCATGGATAACCTTGTTGACTTGGTCCTGAGTGCTCGGGACCAATAGGGTCGTCCGAGATTGAGGGCGCTCGAGTGAGTCTTGGGCACTCAAATTACTCGGGCGCCCGGGAGCCACTCGGGCGCTCGGGTTGGTTTGCTTCTTGCTTTGCTTTTGCTCTCCTCTCTTGCCACCAACATCAGATTCGTGCAAGACAAGCAAAAACAAAGTAAGCAAACATCCTAAGCCCAACTTTTGTAAGTCTACCTAACCTATTTGGCTTTGCTTGGAGTCAACTCTCTGAGACTTTACCTTGCCTGGCTTCACTCACTAGGACTTTTACCTAGCTTCACTCACTAGGATTTCGTACTGTCAGGTACTTCGTGCCTAGATTCACTCACCAGGACTTCGTCCACCTAGTTTCACACACTAGGACCCAGCTTCACTCACCAAGATTTTGTACCCGATACTCGACCAGGACATT
Organism: Boesenbergia rotunda; assembly: GCA_024364735.1. Lineage (NCBI taxonomy): Eukaryota > Viridiplantae > Streptophyta > Magnoliopsida > Zingiberales > Zingiberaceae > Boesenbergia > Boesenbergia rotunda. The sequence continues at coordinate 530,273 of JAGFNQ010000264.1, read as the reverse complement.
GGTGCCTAACCCTCGACCAGGTCTTCGTGCTCAATTCATGGACTTCGATGCCCAACCCTCGGCCAGGTCTTCATGCCCAATTCTTCGAACCAGGATTTCATGCCAACTTCACTCACTAGGACTTCGGTTCCATGATAATGACTTCTTTGCTAGTCATCTGATCTTGACTAGACTTCTCTCTACCAAACATCAAGTCTTGTTTAGCTTAGCCCCAGGTCTAACAGACCAACCCTAGGTTTTTTGCTAATCACACTTCCAAATATCAAGTCCTATTTAGCTTAGCCCTTGGTCTAACTGACCAACCCTAGGTTCTTTTCTAATCACTTTGCCAAGCATGAAGTCTTGTTTAGTTATCCCTTTGATCAAACTGATTAGACTTGGGATTACTCTACCAAATATCAAGTCCTCTTAGGCTAACCCTTTGATCAAATTGATTAGACCTGGGTTTACCCTACCAAACATCAAGTCCTGTTTGGCTTAATCCTTGGTTAGACTAGCCACACATTGGTATATTATCAAACATCGAAACCCTAGAGGTTGACTATTCCTGTCTAATGCTTCTAGCACCAACAATTGTAGGGTGTGTATACTGAAAGACATGATTTCTTTATATGAACATCTTATTTTGAAAAGAGAATCATACTATACTAGGTGTTTGTTTATAATAGTACATACACGAAGTCCCATTGCTTTGCATTGTAGATAACATGGTGTGTAATGTCACACTGAAGATCATGTTATCGGTTCCTTACTTAGCATAAATAGAGGCCCACAACCGAGATGGAATTGGACAACCCATCGGGATGGTTGTAGTGTAATTAGGTGTGGTTGGTCTTCACCATAGAATTACACTAGTGTGCTTTGAGTACATTGGGTAGGACTAAAACCCGAGGTTATCCGATTTGTACTGACTCAATAATTGGATATGACCTCAAGATATTATTATGGAGTACGATCCCTTAATCCGAAATAATATCAGGCATATATTATTAATTATTGTTTCTTTGATTTACCAATGGGCGAGATCTATTCTGTTAGATCGATAGACCCGGTAAGTTGGGAAATAATATTAATAATATGATGTGCCGATGATTATTGACGGAATCCGTGTCCTGATGAATCAGGATGATGATGCCCCCTTGATGAGCTCAAAAGGGTCATTGTGCCAAACCCTGCAGGTGGATTTGATCCGGCACATTGATAAGGTTGAGTGGTACTAATCAAGGATCCAGAAGTTAATTAATTTAAATTGTCAATAATTTAATTAATTAAGTGGCATGCGCGATCTTAAATACGGGGGGATGCACGACTCGTAATAAGTGGAGTCCATATGTAAATATGGAGGTTGGTGAGGTAAGTCAATGAGAGCCTTTAGTGGGATGGATCCTCATTAATGAACCAGGTCCATTAGCGGGATAAGATCCAACTCCTCCTCATGGTCCCTATTGTAGCCCTATAAATACCCCTTGGTGGCATATAACCAAGTTGATGGTTGATTCTAATAGAAAACAAAACCCTAGCCTCTTTTCCTTTTTCCTCTCCTCCCCTCCTCCTTCTTTTTCTCTCTCCCTTGGGAGCGCTGTCGTGGAAGCAATGCCTTGGGATCGCTGCTGTGGAGGCAGCGTCTCGGGAGGCGGTGCACGGCAGCGTCCCGGGAGGCGGTGCACGACAGCGCCTCGCTGCCGTGGAAGCAGTGCCTCGGGATCGCTACCGTAGAGGCAGCGTCCCGGGAGGCGCTACACGTCAGCGCCTCGCTACCGTGGAGGCAGAGCCTCGGGATCGCTACCGTGAGGTAGCATCCCGGGAGGTGTGATAACTATCATTTTGTTGATCAGTTTAGTCTCTTAAATCCACATTTTGATCCCTTTTTATATGCTTAAGTTTGTATTTACATGAGGTTCCATGAATTATTGCTATTTTAGCTTTTGATTCAAATCTTTGTATATTTGAGATATTTTGGCATTAAATTTGAATCTAATTTTGTAGGCTTGAATGATCATGGACCTAGATCAGGTTGGATCAGACTTGAGTTCAGAATTGGCTTCGATCAAGGGGATCAAGAGATGGATCAATGTGGGTCGTCCGATCAAGAAATGGTGAGATCTGAACTATCTATCATCTTCTTGTCAATCCGAGCTCAAGATAGAGTTAATCAAGTCCATAGACCAAGATCTGAAGCTTTGAACCAAATTAGAGTTCATCTGACCGTTGGATCAAGCTTAAGAGGAGTCTAGACCATCCATTCAAAAGGCAGGGAGATCTGAACCATTCGTTGTAGATCTGATCGATCCTAGCTAAGGAGGAACAGATCTTGACCATTGATGGAGATCTGGGAAGTTTGGTTCAGATCTGAGATGATCCAACCGTCGGATGAGACCAGAATGATCACAGCCATCCATTTTGAATTACAATTATTTAAAATAGACTTTTCCGCCTGAGCTCGGGGTCGTCAGGTGTTCCAGTTTCTGTTTTGTTCTTCGTTTTCACATCGTTTCTGCTCCATTTCTCCGCGCGGTCGCACCTGATCTGATCTTGTAACGCCCGAAAATTCTCAAACATAATTTCAGAAATATCCTAGAATTAATTATGAATTTATGGATATTTTTATAGAATTTTTCCATTGATAAATAAGGCAAAAATGAATAAAAACAGAATGCGCAGTAAAAAATTTTAAGTGGGGTTTGAACCCAAGACCTATACATGAGAAGACAAAGACTTACCAAGTGGGCTAATCTGTTTTCATTGAAATAGAACAGTGGGAAGGATAAATAAGGTAAAGTTAGTATTTAACTTAGGGTTTATTTTATAACATAATATAAATAAGGAATTAAAGAAGGTGTTTTGAGGTTGCGTGAGCCCTAGGTGCGCCGACGCCCCCTCCTCTTCTCCTCTTCCTCTCTTGCGTCTCCTCCTCCTTCTCTCCTCTTCTCTTGCCGCCCAAGATAAAGGGGAAGCAAAGGGAAGGTCTCAAGAGGCCCTATTTTCTACGAGAATTCTCGTAGATGCGAGGAGAACGCCAAGGAGCACGAAGAACGTCAAAGTTCGACGTTCCCTCGGGAATTTCAGATTTTATGTAATGACCCGGAAAATTTTCTTAATATTTTCTGAAAATATTGAGCATGTCTGGATAATTTTCCAAAGGACCTAGAGGAATTAATACGAACTTTGGCCTAGAAAATCCATGTTTTCTCATTTAAATTGAGAAAACTAAGTACTAATGGGCCTTATGTGGGCTTTTTAGTACCATGATTATAGGTGGATTTAGGTACTAATGAGCTTTAAATTGGCTCCAAAATGGGTATTAATTAGGTAAAATTTATATAAATATAAAAAAAATTTATTTAGGAATATTAGCATAATTATGGGTGATTTTAGGGGGATTTTCGGAATTTAGGAAAATAAAAATAATAAAATAAATGAAATAAAAATAAAATAAAAATAAAGGTGCATGAGCAAAGGATTGAACCTTGGACCTCTTGTACAACCATGTATGCTTTAACCAACTCACCTAGAAAGAGAATGTTAGGAGGGAATGAAGTGGATATTGGTTTTGCTTAGAAGAAGATGAAGGGTCATGGAGAGACTGTTCATTTGCCTCCTTAATGGGCTATAAAGAGGGGGGGTTGGGAGTTACCTCTTCTTTCCATTACATTGCATTTTCTTCCTCTTCCTCCCCTCATCCTAGCCGAACACCCAAGGAAGGGTTCTCCCTTGGAAAAGCGCCACAAGAGGTCTTATCTCCAAGATCTAAGAGTTTTCCAAGGATACAAGGACAAGGAGGCAAGGATCCAAAGATTTTGCAATCTTCTCGTTCTTTCAAGGTTTGAAAAATCTAGAAACTCAAGGTATGACTCCCTCACCTATGGTATAATAGTTCTTTATATTTTAGCATAATTTATTGGTTGGTTTTTGGGACTTGAGGTTGAAAGAAACCAAATCAAGCACCCTAGAGACCCTATGGGTTTCGGCCACAATGTTTAGGGGTCCATGATGATGCTAAAAATCTGTATAATGTTATTTAAGGTTCCCTTATGATGTTTAGAGATTAAGTATAATTTTTGGGAATTTTTGGAGTACCCTAAGATACCCTAGGGATTCGGCCAACATGAAAGTACAAAAGCAAGCACCCTAGGATACCCTAGGGTTTCGACCACAATGTTTAGGGGTCCATGATGATGCTAAAAATCTGTATAATGTTATTTGAGGTTCCCTTATGATGTTTAGAGATTAAGTATAATTTTTGGGAATTTTTGGAGTATCTAGGATACCCTAGGGTTTCGGCCAACATGAAAGAACAAAAGCAAGCACCCTAGGATACCCTAGGTTTTCGGCCACAATGTTTATGCAACCATGATGATGCTAAAAATCTGTATAATGTTATTTAAGGTTCCCTTATGATGTTTAGAGATTAAGTATAATTTTTGGGAATTTTTGGAGTACCCTAGGATACCCTAGGGTTTCGGCCAACATGAAAGAACAAAAGCAAGCACCCTAGGATACCCTAGGGTTTCAGCCACAATGTTTTAGGGTCCATAATGATGCTAAAAATCTTTATAATGTTATTTAATGTTCCCTTATGATGTTTAGAGATTAAATAGAATTTTGGGGAATTTTTGGGGTACCCTAGGGTCCCCTAGGGTTTTCGGCCAACCCATGAACTCATGGGTAGAGTTAAATCCAAACCCCCAAGCATATGTGTTGTGTATTATCATGATATAAGGGTCGATGTTAATGGCTGATTGGGGATTTTAATGGAATTTTTCCATGCACCCATGCCCTAACAAGATTCGGCCAGCCCTAGAAAGGAGGGTTATGGATTAGGGTTAACCCTAATCATGAGCCCTAAGGGCTCCCTATGGTTTTATAGGCAATGTATGGATGTTCCTTTACCTTGTGCCATCTTATAGGCTTATGGGGATGATGGAAACCTTCCATGTAGGTTTCGGCCAAGGTCAAGTAATTAGGGTTTGATGGAGTTAAGGTTTGAAGAATGATGGTTTATGGTTCATTAAGAAGAATACATAAGGGTTCAAGCATGTGGTAGGAATTTAAGTTACCTATAACCCTAACCTTAAGTACCATGTTTATGTGTGTGCTTATGATTTGGATGTCATGCCTAATAGGGTTATTTATGAATGTCTTACGTTCCATGTCAAGCACTTGGATAGTAGGAAACATGTTCATGGAAGTCCTACCTATGAATACTTATGCTATGTTAAGAACCATGCTATGTTATATGTTCATGCTATGTTAAGAACCATGCTATGTTATATGTTCATGCGATATTAAGAACCATGCTATGTTATATGTTTATGCTATGTTAAAAACCATGTTATGTTATGTTTATGATAATAATGATGCATGCCATGTTATGAATAATGATGCATGCCATGTTATGAATGAAGATGCATGCCATGTTTATGATGAAAGATAATGCTCATGCCTTTCAGGCATCATGATGAACAAGCATGTTTTAAGTCATGCTTCATGTAACCAAGTTATGCCATGTTTAAATATGCCATGAATGTCTTATGAATGATGAAGCATGTAAAGTATTTTACTTTATGAATGGGGCTTGTACCGGACCGAAGTATGGGTCCAAGGGATGGGCACCTTAAGAACGCCCCGGTTCTGGACTACCGAAGCTGTGCAACAGGGATGGGCACCTTAAGAACGCCCCGGTTCGAGGACTACCGACTATGCTGTCCTTACCCTAGTAGGTCGAGGCTAGCTACCTTGTATTTACTTAGGGATGCGCGTCATGATGTATGTATGTGGTACAAGCCGGGGACCCCAACAATGTGATGATTATGTTTAAGTATTTAAAAGTATGTTTTAAAAGTTAGGCATCTATATATATATATATACATATGCATTCCACCCACGCATTTATTCATGTTATGCATTATGCTATGATGATGATGTCTTATGCTTATGATTCATGTTAAGAAATGGGTATGATAGTAAATGATTATGCCATGATTATATTAAGGAGATGCCCATATGCTATAATGGAAAATATGCTCATGATATGCTAGATAGGTTGGTCTATACCTTATGTTTATGTTTACACCATGTTCCATGCCATGTTAAGAATGTCTAATGATGATTACGTTTATACCATGCTTTATGCCATGAAAGGAATGTTTAATTATGTCTATGCTTATGTTTATGCTATATGCCATGATAAAAATGTTTAATGATGTTTGTGCTTATGTTTATGCTTTATGCCATGATAGGAATGTTTAGTTATGTTTATGGTCATGCCATGTAAAGTTTAAGTAGGTTTATGTTTATGCTTCATGTTTAAGACTAAATGATGATTATGTTTCATATGATTATGAATGAATGACGAATGGATTTAGTGAGTAGGAAAGAGTCTTACTAAGCCTGTGTGCTTATAGTCTTTTTCCTTATACCGCAGATCATGCAAGGGGACAGTAAGGAAGCAGCAGGAGGGCAAGAACAAATGTGTGTGATAGTGACTTGGCCCAGGAAATCATATGTTTACCGTTTATGCTATAACTTTACTTTTGACATCTCTATGTTTGAATAATGACTCATGGAACTTTATGTTATGATATGACATGATATGATGCCTAAGTTCAAAGTGAACCTTATAATATGAGGTTATGTATGACATGATATGATGCTTAAGTTCAAAGTTAATATGCTAAGGTTCCTATGTCATTAAGTTAAGAATGTTAGTAGGGCATGTATAAGTTAAAGTTATTCCGCTGCCTTATCATGTCTACATGCCCTAAGTATGTTAACGTAACGCCGCTTAGAAAAAAAAAAGCGGGCGTTACAAGTTGGTATCAGAGCAGTAACCATCTCACTACACACACATCAAGCCCTCTTCCTGCCGCTTCCAAGTAAGTACCTCTTTACATATCTGATAGTAGTAAGATGTTTTATGATTTTAAGATATGCAAGTATGAACGATAGTTTTGATGAAAGGTACCTTAAGATATGATGAATGACATTTTATCTTCTTTTATGAATTAAATACTTAGAATTTAAGGGTAGGAAAGTAGTTATATATTTTAATCACTAGGGTAGAAGAAATGGGTTTGCGTGTGTTTTCTCGGTGTATGTTTGCGAATTGAAAAAAATGAAATGGTTTTGGTACTGGCTCAGTCGGTTGGGTACTAACTATGTCATTTTTTTTAATTCCAGATGTCGCATGAGAACTACACTGAGAGGTGCCGCGTATTGATGGAGCGGATAGAGACGGTTGAGTATAGTCTGACCCTTGGAATTCAAGGCAACATGGGGTTTTTGGATAGGCTATTCTGGAAATTGGAGCAGGAAGGGTTTCCAGTCGTGGATGATCATAGGATCGGAGCTCTGTTGCGTTCATTGCACAATCGGGCAAGAGAGGTCGCTCATCAGATCTGGGGACAGCACGTATGTCGTATCTCGTATACGGAATTGTGTAGGCAGCTTCTCCGCCATGAGTTTCCGGAAGATCTGGGGGACTCGGAGGGGGAGCCCGAGATGTACGAGGAGGACCCCGAGCCGTTCGAGGAGGACCCCGAGGAGGATCCCGAGCCGTTCGAAGAGGATCCTGAGATGTACGCAGAGGACCCCGAGCCATTCGAGGAGGACCCCGAGATGCTCGAGATGTTTGAAGAAGACCCGATGAGCGAGGACGATCTCAAGGTGTTCGGCGAAGACCCCAAGATGTTCGAGATGTTTGAGGAAGACCCCGGGATGTTTGGGGAAGATCCTGAAGTGGCTGAGGAGGTTCCCGAGATAGAGGAAGAGGATCCGATGGAGACAGTGGAAGATCCTGAGGTAGGTCAGGGAGGGATGAATGAGGGAGAGGCAGTGACTGCCATGATGTACTTTGTTATGGGCCAGATGGCAGCCCATCTACTTCATTGAGTCCTGTAGGTTTTTGCGAACCAATAAGGTCTAGGTAGTCGCAATACAATTTGTTAAGAATGTGGTTCAATCTTATGTTTATGAACCTGATATTAACAAGGCGTGACCAATCATATCACACAATGGTGTCAAATTACAAAAAGGAAATGATAGCGCTACGTGAAGACATAAAACAAAATAGGAATCTAAGTCTTCAGAAAATAAAACAGGAGATCCTAGAAGGAAAAGAACAATGGTACTCTACATTAGGGATCGTCTATGTATTCCTAATGATCCGGAGCTTCGAAAGGATATACTGGCAGAAGCTCACGGAACCCCTTATTCGATGAATCCAGGATCGACCAAGATGTATCAAGATTTGAAAGAGAAGTTCTGGTGGTCCGGTATGAAGAGAGACGTGGCTCAACATGTCAGTACTTGCATGACTTGCCAGCAAGTGAAAGCAGAACACCAGCGACTGGAGGAGTTCTGCAGCCACTTCCAATTCCGCAGTGGAAATGGGAAGACATCTCTATGGATTTTATTTCAGGACTTCCCAGGACTACAAATGGATATGATGCAATTTGGGTAATTATGGACAGACTGACGAAGTCTGCTCACTTTCTGGCAATCAAGATGACTGACTCAATGGAGGAACTGGCCCAATTGTATGTTAAGGAGATAATCAGACTTCATGGAGTACCCAAGACCATCATCTCAGATCGGGATGGTCGCTTTACTTCGCACTTTTGGGAGTGTGTTCAGAAGTCTCTCGGCACTAAGTTACGATTTAGCACCGCCTTTCACCCTCAGACCGATGGGCAAACTGAACGGGTGAATCAAGTACTAGAGGACATGTTGCGAGCTTGTGCTTTGGATTTCAAAGGACGTTGGTGTCGATAACTGTGCCTGGCGGAGTTCGCATACAACAATAGCTACCAAGCTACTATCGGAATGGCGCCATATGAAGCTTTGTACGGGAGGAGATGTAGGTCTCCAATCTGTTGGTATGAAAGTGGCCAAAAGAAGGAGATGGGGCTCACAACGGATGTCATCGACGGTACCACCCAAGCTATACAAAGTATTCGACAACGGATAGAAGCTGCTCAGAGCCGGCAGAAAAGTTATGCCGATGTCCGCCGTAGACCACTGGAATTTAACGTTGGAGATTTGGTATTCCTGAAAGTGGCTCCTATGAAAGGGGTGACAAGATTTGGGAAGAAAGGAAAACTATGTCCACGCTATGTGGGGCCATACCTGATTATGAAAAGAGTCGGTAAAGTGGCATATGAGTTAGAGTTGCCTCCAGAGATGTCAGCTATCCATAACGTGTTCCATGTGTCCCTGCTTAAAAGGTGTATCCTAAATATGGACCAAGTGATCAAGCCGCAGACAGAGCAAGTGCAGGAGGACCTAAGTTATGAGAGCAGACCCATTCAGATTTTGGATAGGGAGGTCAAGAAGCTGAGGAGTAAGGAGGTACCCTTAGTCAAGGTCTTATGGCAAAGCCAGCGGTTCGAGGAAGCTACCTGGGAACGCGAGGACGAGATGAGGCGCAAGTACCCGGAGCTGTTCTAAGTTCGAGGACGAACTTTCACAAGGTATGGGGGATTGTAACGACCCGAAAAATTCTCTTAATATTTTCTGAAAATATTGAGCATGTCTGGATAATTTTCCGAAGGACCTAGAGGAATTAATACGAACTTTGGCCTAGAAAATCCATGTTTTCTCATTTAAATTGAGAAAACTAAGTACTAATGGGCCTTATGTGGGCTTTTTAGTACCATGATTATAGGTGGATTTAGGTACTAATGAGCTTTAAATGGGCTCCAAAAATGGATATTAATTAGGTAAAATTTATATAAATATAAAAGAATTTTATTTAGGAATATTAGCATAATTATGGGTGATTTTAGGGGGATTTTCGGAATTTAGGAAAATAAAAATTATAAAATAAATGAAATAAAAATAAAATAAAAATAAAGGTGCATGAGCCAAGGATTGAACCTTAGACCTCATGTACAACCATGTATGCTTTAACCAACTCACCTAACAAGAGAATGTTAGGAGGGAATGAAGTGGATACTAGTTAATGCTTAGAAGAAGATGAAGGGTCATGGAGAGACACTTCATTTGCCTCCTTAATGGGCTATAAAGAGGGGGGTTTGGGAGTAACCTCTTCTTTCCATTACATTGCATTTTCTTCCTCTTCCTCTCCTCATCCTAGCCGAACACCCAAGGAAGGGTTCTCCCTTGGAAAAGCACCACAAGAGGTCTTATCTCCAAGATCTAAGAGTTTTCCAAGGATACAAGGACAAGGAGGCAAGGATCCAAAGATTTTGCAATCTTCTCCTTCTTTCAAGGTTCAAAAAATCTAGAAACTCAAGGTAAGACTCCCTCACCTGTGGTATAATAGTTCTTTATATTTTAGCATGATTTATTGGTTGGTTTTTGGGACTTGAGGTTGAAAGAAACCAAATCAAGCACCCTAGAGACCCTATGGGTTTCGGCCACAATGTTTAGGGGTCCATGATGATGCTAAAAATCTGTATAATGTTATTTAAGGTTCCCTTATGATGTTTAGAGATTAAGAATAATTTTTGGGAATTTTTGGAGTACCCTAGGATACCCTAGGGTTTCGGCCAACATGAAAGAACAAAAGCAAGCACCCTAGGATACCCTAGGGTTTCGGCCACAATGTTTAGGGGTCCATGATGATGCTAAAAATCTGTATAATTTATTTAAGGTTCCCTTATGATGTTTAGAGATTAAGTATAATTTTTGGGAATATTTGGAGTAAGCTAGGATACCCTAGGGTTTCGGCCAACATGAAAGAAAAAAAGCAAGCACCCTAGGATACCCTAGGGTTTCGGCCACAATGTTTAGGGGTCCATGATGATGCTAAAAATTTGTATAATGTTATTTAAGGTTCCCTTATGATGTTTAGAGATTAAGTATAATTTTTGGGAATTTTTCGAGTACCTAGGATACCCTAGGGTTTCGGCCAACATGAAAGAACAAAAGCAAGCACCCTAGGATACCCTAGGGTTTCGGTCACAATGTTTTAGGGCCCATAATGATGTTAAAAATCTTTATAATGTTATTTAATGTTCCCTTATGATGTTTAAAGATTAAATTGAATTTTGGAGAATTTTTGGGGTACCCTAGGGTCCCCTAGGGTTTTCGGCCAACCCATGAACTCATGGGTAGATTTAAATCCAAACCCCCAAGCATATGTGTTGTGTATTATCATGATATAAGGGTTGATGTTAATGGTTGATTGGGGATTTTAATAGAATTTTTCCATGCACCCATGTCTTAACAAGATTCGGCCAGCCCTAGAAAGGAGGGTTAAGGATTAGGGTTAACCCTAATCATGAGGCCTAAGGGCTCCCTATGATTTTATAGGCAATGTATGGATGTTCCTTTACCTTGTGCCATCTTATAGGCTTATGGGGATGATGGAAACCTTCCATGTAGGTTTTGGCCAAGGTCAAGTAATTAGGGTTTGATGGAGTTAAGGTTTGAAGAATGATGGTTTATGGTTCATTAAGAAGAATACATAAGGGTTCAAGCATGTGGTAGGAATTTAAGTTACCTATAACCCTAACCTTAAGTACCATATTTATGTGTGTATGCTTATGATTTGGATGTCATGCCTAATAGAGTTATTTATGAATGTCTTACGTTCCATGTCAAGCACTTGGATAGTAGGAAACATGTTTATGGAAGTCCTACCTATGAATACTTATGCTATGTTAAGAACCATGCTATGTTATATGTTCATGCTATGTTAAGAACCATGCTATGTTATATGTTCATGCGATATTAAGAACCATGCTATGTTATATGTTCATGTTATGTTAAAAACCATGTTATGTTATGTTTATGATAATAATGATGCATGCCATGTTATGAATAATGATGCATGCCATGTTATGAATGAAGATGCATGCCATGTTTATGAAGAAAGATAATGCTCATGCCTTTCAGGCATCATGATGAACAAGCATGTTTTAAGTCATGCTTCATGTAACCAAGTTATGCCATGTTTAAATATGCCATGAATGTCTTATGAATGATGAAGCATGTAAAGTATTTTACTTTATGAATGGGGCTTGTACCGGACCGAAGTATGGGTCCAAGGGATGGACACCTTAAGAACGCCCCGGTTCTGGACTACCGAAGCTGTGCAATAGGGATGGGCACCTTAAGAACGCCCCGGTTCGAGGACTACCGACTATGCTGTCCTTACCCTAGTAGGTCGAGGCTAGCTACCTTGTATTTACATAGGGATGCGCGCCATGATGTATGTATTTGGTACAAGCCGGGGACCCCAACAATGTGATGATTATGTTTAAGTATTTAAAAGTATGTTTTAAAAGTTAGGCAGGCATCTATATATATATATATATATATATATATATATATATATATATATATATATATATATATATATATATATATTCCACCCACGCATTCATTCATGTTATGCATTATGCTATGATGATAATGTCTTATGCTTATGATTCATGTTAAGAAATGGGTATGATAGTAAATGATTATGCCATGATTATATTAAGGAGATGCTCATATGCTATAATGGAAAATATGCTCATGATATGCTAGATAGGTTGGTCTATACCTTATGTTTATGTTTACACCATGTTCCATGCCATGTTAAAAATGTCTAATGATGATTACGTTTATACCATGCTTTATGCCATGAAAGGAATGTTTAATTATGTCTATGCTTATGTTTATGCTATATGCCATGATAAAAATGTTTAATGATGTTTATGCTTATGTTTATGCTTTATGCCATGATAGGAATGTTTAGTTATGTTTATGGTCATGCCATGTAATGTTTAAGTAGGTTTATGTTTATGCTTCATGTTTAAGACTAAATGATGATTATGTTTCATATGATTATGAATGAATGACGAATGGATTTAGTGAGTAGGAAAGAGTCTTACTAAGCCTGTGTGCTTATAGTCTTTTTTCTTATACCGCAGATCATGCAAGGGGACAGTAAGGAAGCAGCAGGAGGGCAAGAACAAATGTGTGTGATAGTGACTTAGCCCAGGAAATCATATGTTTACCGTTTATGCTAGAACTTTACTTTTGACATCTCTATGCTTGAATAATGACTCATGGAACTTTATGTTATGATATGACATGATATGATGCCTATGTTCAAAGTGAACCTTATAATATGAGGTTATGTATGACATGATATGATGCTTAAGTTCAAAGTTAATATGCTAAGGTTCCTATGTCATTAAGTTAAGAATGTTAGTAGGGCATGTATAAGTTAAAGTTATTCCGCTGCCTTATCATGTCTACATGCCCTAAGTATGTTAACGTAACGCCGCTTAGAAAAAAAAACGGGCGTTACATTTTAGTCGTAAGGAAAACCTAGCGCGGGATGTAAGTATCTCTCACCTGCAGTATAAGTAGTTTCGGTTGATTTTTCATATGCCTTATTTCCATGTATTTATGCTTTACGATTAGAAATAGTAAATTATGAACAAGCACGCACGTTAGGTGGTTGTTAAAATGTTCAGTTCAGTTAATGCTATAGAAAGCATTAAAGAATAGAAATTCTTGCTTTAGTTTATGATTGGGACCAAGGTCCAACGGGATGGGCTCCTAGTTGCCCCTAGGTTTAGATAACCTAGTAAAAGTAAGAATCAGAAGAGAAAAAGAAAAGTATAAAAGAACTATTTTATTTTCAGTTGGCATTGTACCGGGCTTCGGTTCAGGGATAGGCTCCAAGTTGCCTCTGTTAGTGATATATGAGAAGTGTCCTAAGGCAATCGCCTTATGATTGTAAACATTTATTTTAATAAATGATATTCACTATTTGAGTATACATGCTTGTGTATTTGATTGGGATCTTAAACTCATCTACTGAATGTCCGCAATACAACTCACAGCATAAGAGAATTTGTGATGGGATCACAACTAGTGATTATCTCTAAATGTGCAAATGTGAAGTATTGAAAATATCCCTAGTCGATGAATTGATAAATACGGACACTATCAATTCTGTTGAGACTAGCATGAGTTATTCTCTAATCAGCTGATTCTCACTGGCTGGTGACATTGGGATGTCCAGAGATAAACATGGATGCTAGTTAAGGGAACTAGTTCATTGGAGTGACTAGCTGTAAGACTTCATATGGTTATCTATATAGACATGTCAATGAAGTTCTTACTGCAGCTTAAGTGTGATGTTCCTTTGACTTGCGGTGTTCAAGTCATCTTGGTCATGGAGACTTATACTTTAACATCTTAAGCAAGCATCTCCAAGGAGGTGTGGACCCAGGATGATTGGGTATAAGCCGAAGTGCTCGAAGACTTTTGAACAGCCTACAAAGGATTCACCACTCCTTGCGAGGAGATGTATACCCAGGCCTATCGTCGGATTGTTACTCAAAGCCTCTAGCCAGAGCATATCATGATTAGAGTGTGAGTCTCTAAAATACATGAGAGTAATTAGAAATCCAAAGGACGAGAAAGACACTACTTGGGCTAGGTGTGACGTAGTCAGTCTAGTGGGGACTGACACAAACAGACCATGTCCTGAACCAAGTGGGTATAAGATGGTGAAGGGAATGGGGCACGATTCATTAGAGCTGCTGAAGGGTTTCAGAATTCTTTCTGAGGTCAACCGTTGATCTTTCGATTAATTGGGGGTCATGATGTACTACTAGGTGCCACTCATGATCGTCCTATAGTTAGTTGATTATAGACGATCAACATAAATCGAAAGCCTATTTAGTCACACGCACTACGAGTAATCCGAGGGATTTAAAATGAGTTGAAAATTGGATTTTCTGATCACGAGAAATAAGTCGAATCTGAGTTTATCAGAGGCGCAATGGAAGCTAAAAATGGCTAAGTCTTTTGAAGGATTATTGGGCGAATTAAATGAGTTTAATTCGCGATTGGTGTGACTTGGTTTGGCCAACCAAAGAGGGTGCCAAACCCCTTTGGTTTGGTCGGCCATCACTTGGGGAGAAAACCATTTTATTTGGTTTAATTAATAAAATAAATCTAGTGCGATTTGTTTTATAAATTATGGACAAATAAATTTGTATAAAGAAATTTATATAAATAAATTTATAGAAATTTATTCTTTTTATGGAAGTTAAAATAATCCATGAATTGGTTTATTTTAATTTTGTAAAATCAATTATGAATTGATTTTTCATAATAAGAAAATTTATAAATTTCTTATATAATTTATTCCATAATTAAAGGAGAAGAGATTTTGTTTTATTATAAAGTTAGTTATAATAAAACTAGGCTTAACGGAATAAGTCATAAGAAACTTTATAAGATAAATTTCTTATGATAAATAATTCCGTTAATTCCGTTAAAAGAGAGACTTGGCAAGGGAGAGGCCACTATATAAAGGAACCAAAGGCAAGCCTTGAATTCTAATCGATATAGAGCCATCAAGAGATTAACTCTCTTCCTCTCTCTCTTTTATTCTCTTCCCTTCCTTTCTCCTTCCCACCTAGGGCCGGCGCCCCTTAGGGCATCCTAGGGCCGGCGCCCTTCCTTGAGAGCTAGGGCCGGCGCTCCATCCAATCCAAGTGGTTGCCGTGAGCCATCAATACGAAGGAGAAGCCAACCAAGAAGAAGAAGAAGCGGATCACATCTCCTTCCTTCCCGGAATTTGGATTCCGATTCTTGTTGGTTAGTTTCCATTCTTTTCTCTTGTTCTTCTAGTTGTGCCTTTAGAGAATCTAGTAGTTCTCGTCGGCACAAAACTCGTGACTTTGCGAAGTCATCCCGAAGAGAGCTCGGCGTGGACGCGAATAGAGGCGAAGCTTCCAAGGGACACTACGGTTGGATCTCGTCCCTTACTTCGAGTTACGCGAGGTACTTAGTAAATTAGTTTACTTTTCGCGAAGTTTTAATTTATGATCATGTCAACACATCATAAGGTTGCATGCTAGATACGTGGTTAAAAGTAATTTGTGAAATTATTTTATGCTAATTCTTCCGCAGCACGTAAAAATTTAAAATTTTATGAACCCGTATCCTTGTCAACATGCACCCGGTCCCAACAGTGGTATCAGAGCCGGTTAGTGTTCGACATAATCATATAATTGTTTTGCGGAAAACTTTGTCATAATCTCAATTTTGGAAAAAATTTTCAATTATGGAAACTTTCCAATTATAATAAATTTTAGATTTAGGAATTTCTAAGTTTGGAAATCCTCATGAAATTTCGCAAACTTTTGAAATATCTTAGTTTCTAAAAATTTTATAATAATTGTGAAAACTTCCCATCATTGGAAACATTCCAATTTTGGAAATTTTTCTATTTTAAAAATTTTCCAATTTTAGAAATATGTAAGTTTTCTTTGTACCAGAAATTTACAATTATTCTGAAAAACTATTATGAAATCTCTCAATTTTGGGCACTTTCTTTTAAGAAAGTCTAGACAAATTCATGGACAGTTAATTGACAATTAAATTTGAATTGGTTTTTAAGTTGACAACAAAATTCTTTATTTTGGATTGAGCCTCGGGGAGCCGTCCAATTTAAAGTTAGTTGTTGTAATTTAATTTCCCAACTTTAATTGAAATTGTCATGTTTGATTTGGATTCAGCCTCGGGGAGCCGTCCAATTGGATTTACAACAAATTACTTTTCTTTGGGTATCTGAGGCTCGGGGAGCCACCCTTAGAAAACAATTCGTTGTAATTAACTAAATCCATGAATAAAATATGTTTTAAGAGGTGATGCTCTTACATATTGTTGTCTCCAAAATTAATTAGGAAAATGGTTTCCTATAGAGTTTTCTTAAATGAGATTTTCATGAAAATAATATGTAGTTGAATTAAGGGATTTGTCTCTTAATTTAATAAGATTTGATTTAGAGAAATCAAAGTCTTAAATATATTATTTCTGAAATTGATTATGACAATTTAGGAAATTGTTTCCCAAAACAATTCCTTGAATAAAGTATGAAATTGGAATTAGGAAATTCGGTTCCTAATTCAAATGATGAGACTTGATAAATTAAGTCACATACATACTTTATTAAGAAAATCGTTAGTCATGACATAAATCTATGTCATGAATGTGCTTAGAAAAGAAAGGATGAGACCCAAAACCCCTTACAAAATATTAAGGCCAACACCTTCCATTAATATGGTTAGAATCGGAGTTTTGTTTCTCGTTTGGGTTGATGGACACATCCATGCCCGGCTTGAACCTCAACATATTCAAACCATGGAATTAGTTTATAGATAATATAGTTGGAGTCAGAGGTCAATCCTTAGTTTTGGTTGTTGGACACATCCAAGCCTGACTAAGCGGTTGAATGAGCTCCAACCATATTAAAACTATTTCTTGATTAATGGGTCAGCCTTAAGCTTGGAGCATCGATTTGTTGTGCCACAGCCAAGGTCGATGTAAAGAGAGGTGCAGTTGGGTGCTATGTATATTGTTGCATACTTGTTAATGAGTTAACAACCCAATGTTTTATGCAAACATTCAATTAGTTGATAGCATAATGTGATAGTTACATATATGTGATGTGTAATCGGTATAATTACCTACCTTCATAGCTAAGAATAACTTGATGGCCACAGTCATGGTTGTTCTTATCTATGTTTGGATATCAACCTATTTGGAGATGTTCCTATGATCTCCCGAATTGATAAATAGGGTTATTCAATTTGAAAAATAAATAGGATTATATTTATGTATATTGATACATTCTTTAATCATTCTTCTCACATAAGCTCAATTTGTATTTCTAGGTTAATCACTCGATCATGTCTTCTCTAAACTTGCGTTCTATTTTGGACACCAATAAACTGACTGGGCCAAACTTCATGGACTGGCTTCGAAACCTGAGGATAGTCCTCAAGGCAGAGAAGCTTGCTTATGTCCTTGAAGATCAACTTCCCAACCGTCCTCCTGAAAATGCAACTCCAGACCAGTTTCCTGAGTTGCTCAACCTGCTGAAGACTCTAGAGCCTTCTGTGAAGCAGGATCAAAAGACGGTACTGTTAGTTGGTTCCTTGAAGAAAGGTTCTAAGAGGAAGGCCAAAGAACATAATAAGGGAAAGAAGAAAAAGGCCAAAAAGACTGAAAAGAAACCAAAAGACACTTGTCATCACTGTGGCAAGGAAGGTCACTGGCGAAGAAACTGCAAGGTTTATCTTGAGTCCTTGAAAGAGAAGGCATTCGATGCCCCATCCTCTTCAAGTATCTTCGTTATTGAATGTCACTCTATTTCCTCAAACACATGGGTACTGATACTTGGGTTAGCTCACATATTATGTAATGACATACAGGGCTAAGGAATAGAAGAAGACTCGTCAAGGGAGAAGCGAATTTGCGAGTTGGAAACGGAGCAAAGATTGCTGCTGTTGCCATCGGAACATATTTGCTAAAGCTCCCTACAGGACGTGTCTTAGAATTGGATAATTGTTATTTCGTTCCTTCGTTAATAAAGAACATTGTATCTATTTCATGTTTGAATGAAAAGGGTTATCATTTAACTTTTAGTAACAATTGTTGTTACATAACTTTAAATGGCGTTCTTTATGGGAATGGAACTTTGTGCAATGGTATCTACACGTTAGATTTATCCAGTGACGTTTTCAATATCGAAGTTAGCAACAAACGTGCTCGAATAGATAATCGAATAGACTCCTACACGTGGCATTGCCGTCTTGGCCATGTAAGTAAGAAACGCATGACCGAATTACACCGATGTGGAATTTTGGAATCATTTGAACCCGGTTCATTTGATACATGCGAATCATGCTTAAAGGCAAGATGACCAAATTACCCTTTTCGGAAAAGGTAATCCAGTGGGAGAATTGCTTGGTCTAATACATACTGATGTATGTGGACCAATGTCAACTCTTGCACAAGGAGGCTATAGCTACTTCATCACCTTTATCGATGATCACTCACGATTCGGGTATGTGTTCTTGATGAAACACAAATCTGAAGCCTTTGAGAAATTCAAAGAGTTCAGAAATGAAGTAGAGAAACAGCTTGGCAAAAGTATTAAGATACTTCGATCCGATCGGGGTGGTGAATACTTAAGTCAAGAGTTTCAAGATTATCTTAGGGACAATGGGATATTGTCCCAATGGACTCCGCCGTATACACCACAACATAATGGTGTATCTGAGAGGCGCAACCGAACCTTGATGGACATGGTTAGGTCGATGATGAATCATGCAACTCTTCCAAAATCCTTTTGGGGCTATGCACTTAAGACAGCTGTTTACTTGCTAAACAGAGTCCCGACCAAGGTAGTCTCTACTACTCCATATGAGACATGGAATAGTAAGAAACCCACTTAACTCACCTTAAGATATGGGGTTGTCCTGCTTATGTGAAGCGGATGTATCAGACAAATGGATGCTAAGTCTGATAAATGTCTATTTATTGGATACCCTAAGGAAACGAAGGGTTACCAATTCTATCATCCCTTGGAACAAAAGGTGTTTGTTTCAAGGCATGCTGTATTTCTAGAAAAAGAATTTCTTTTACAAGAAAACAGTGGGAGTGGCATTGAACTTGATGAAGTTCAAGAAACTCCATTAGACATTACAGAGACACCTTGTCTAGACCCACAACCAATAACTCATAATGATGATCTATCAGTTGAACCTAAAACTACACCACCTCTTCGTAGATCTGATAGGACACGCAATATTCCAGAGAGATACGGATTTCTCATAAGTGAATCGAACGACGTGTTACTCATAAGCGATGACGAACCTATCAGTTATGAAGATGTTCTGAAAAGTTCAGAAAGGGACAAATGGCTTGAGACCATGAAGTCGGAAATGGATTCCATGTACGAAAACCAAGTGTGGGACTTGGTTAACCCACCTGAAGGGATTAAGCCCATAGGGTGCAAGTGGGTTTTCAAGAAGAAAACTGACATGGAAGGTAATGTTGTTACCTTTAAGGCTAGATTAGTGGCAAAAGGATATCGTCAGAAACAAGGAATTGATTATGACGAAACCTATTTGCCAGTAGCTATGCTTAAATCCATTCGGATGCTCCTAGATATAGCAGCTCATTATGATTATGAGATATGGCAAATGGATGTGAAAACAGCTTTTCTTAACGGAAACCTGCTTGAGGATGTATACATGATACAACCTGAAGGTTTCACATCGATTGATAAAACCAAAGTATGCAAGCTTCGATGATCCATATATGGACTGAAGCAAGCATCCAGGAGCTGGAACATCCGTTTTGATGAGACAATCAAAGAGTTTGATTTCTCATAAAATCCTGACGAACCTTGTGTGTACAAGAAGGTTAGTGGGAGTGCAGTCGTATTCCTAGTATTATATGTCGATGACATCTTACTTATAGGAAACGATATATCAGTTTTACAAACAGTTAAAATTTGGTTGTCCAAAACTTTCTCCATGAAAGACCTGGGAGAAGCAACCTATATCCTTGGGATTAGAATCTATAGAGATAGATCAAAACGGTTGCTTCGTCCTTTGCAGTCTACATATATAGACCGAGTGCTAAAAAGGTTTAGCATGTCGGAATCCAAGAAAGGTTACCTTCCCATCAGGCATGGCATCAACCTTTCAAAGTCTATGTGTCCGCGCACAGAAGACGAGAGGATTTGCATGAATAAGATTCCCTATGCATCTGCGATAGGATCTATCATGTATGCTATGTTGTGTACTAGGGCCGATGTATCGTATGCTTTGAGCATCACAAGCTGATACCAGTCGGATCCAGGAATGGATCATTGGGCGGCTGTTAAGACAATCTTTAAGTACTTAAGAAGAACTAAGGATGTGTTCCTAATATATGGAGAAGGAGATATGGTAATACGTGGGTATACAGATGCCAGTTTCCAGACAGATAAGGATGACTCCAAATCTCAGTCTGGATACGTATTTACTTTGAATGGAGGCGCAGTAAGTTGGAAAAGTTCCAAACAAGACACCGTAGCGGATTCTACCACGGAAGCGGAATATATCGCAGCTTCGGAAGCAGCAAAGGAAGCAGTCTGGATCAAGAAGTTCGTCTCCGAACTTGGGTGTTCCAACCATTGATGAAGCAGTGCCGGTTTACTGCGACAACAATGGAGCTATTGCACAAGCAAAGGAACCAAGGTCTCATCAGCGATCCAAACACGTGCTTCGCCGCTATCATCTGATCAGAGAGATTATAAGTAGGAATGATATACAAATTGAGAAAATTCCCACTGAAAGGAATTTAGCGGATCCTTTAACTAAGGCCTTGCCTCAAGCAAGTTTGAGGGTCATGTTAGAGCCTGTGGTATTGGATACCGTAGCGATTGGCATTAGGCCAAGTGGGAGTTTGTTAGTGATATGAGAGAAGTGTCCTAAGGCAATCGCCTTATGATTGTAAAC
>JAGFNQ010000264.1:430107-506651 GCA_024364735.1 Boesenbergia rotunda | reverse complement strand
TAAGCATATAAAATATTTGGCATGGAATAGATGCATAACATGAATGAATGCATGAATTAAATGCACATAACATAAGGATGCTTATTTGAAAATCATAATTGTAAGTACTTAAACATAAATCTCAATATCATGGGGGCCCCGGCTTGTACCACATACATACATCCATCATTTACGCGCATCCCTAAGTAAATGCGAGGTAGCTAGTCTCGACCTACTAGGGTACTAGGTTACCTTCAACCTAGGGACAGCTACGGTAGTCCAGAACCGAAGCTTTCTACGGAGCCCATCCCTGTTGGACAGCTACGGTAGTCCCAGAACCGGGGACAGCTACGGTAGTCCCAGAACCGGGGACAGCTACGGTAGTCCCAGTACCGAGGCTTTCATAAGGAGTCCATCACTTGGACCTTACTTGGGTCCGGTACAAGCCCATCCATAAAGTAAGATAGCTTCACATGCTTCTTTTCACATCATAAGAAATGCTCTTGGCATTCATCATTCATAGATAGCATATTTAAAGACATAAACATGATCTTAATACATGAAGCATGGTGTAAAGCATACTTAGCATTTCATCATTCATAGTTAATGCATAACATCATTATGCCTTAAAGGCACAAACATAGACTTGATTCATAAGGTATATCATGCACACATCATTATGCCTTAGAGGCATGAACATCATCTTCATTCATCATCTTCTTCATTCATAAGGCATGACATACATACATAATTATGCCTTAAGGCATAAACATCATCTTAGTTCATAAAGCTTGCATGATCATGGTACATAAGGTATGCATAGATAAGTTTTTACATACATGGTACATATCACATAGCATACATGATCATGGTATCTATCATAAAGCATGCATGGGTAGGATCCATATGAACATGATACATACTACATAGGTTCATGGCATTCAACATAAAACATGCGTAGGTCTACATAACCATAATATACATATGTTCAAGGCATTTAACCTAATGCATGCATAATTCTACATAAACATGATACATACTTCACAACATATGTGTTCATGGTATATGGTTTAAAACATTCATGAATAAAACCTACTAAAATATGGCACATAATATAAGCATACAAGGTTGTGATGCATAACACATAAAGTTAGGGTTTAGGCATCATAAAATTCATACAACATGCTTGAACATATATCCACATCATAATAAGTCATAAACAAGTACACTTGAAACCTTAGACTAACCCAAACCCTAAACTTGGTGCTTGGCCGAAAGTTGTAGATGGAAGTCTCATTATTCAAGCAACATGTGAGGTACCATAACTAAAGTAATGCCCATACAATACATACAATGTCATAGGAAGCCATTAGAACACATGATTGGGGCTAACCCTAATTCCTAGCCCTAAAGTAGGTCTTGGCCAAAACCCTAGAGGGGTCACAAGTACATGGAAAATTCATATAACTCACAATTAACATCCATTGTATCATAGGGAATCATAATAAGCATGTTTGGAGGGTTAGATCTAATCCTAACCATGAAAGGGGAGAGGGGCCGAAACTTCATAGGGCTTTTGGGTGCTACAAAAATTCCACAACTCACAATTTATTCTTATTTTATCTTGAGAAAGTATTAGGAAGTATAAGTGAGGTTTTAACATCATCCCAAACTCTAAAAGGGTGCTTGGCCGAAACCCTAGCAAGCCCTATCTCATGGTTTTCTCAACATAGAGCTTAAACAAAGTCTTAAATCATGAAAGACAACATAAAAGCCATTATACCACAGGTGAGGGAGTCTTACCTCTTGTTGTCTTGGTTATAAACCTTAAATAGAGAAAAAGTAAAGACCTTCTTGACCTTAGAACACCCCTTGACCTTGTAGCCTTGTAGAAAATCTTGGATCTTCAAGAGGGAGTCCTCTTGTGATGTTTTTCAAGGGGAAAACCCCTTGGTGAGTCCATCAAGGAGGAGGCAAGGAGGAGGAAGAAGAGAGGAGAGGAAGAGCCTTGGTGGAAGAAAAGAGGAGAAAGTAACTTAAGTGTCACTTCACTCCTCATCCCCCTCTTTTATACTAAGTGAAGGGGCATGGTGCCTCTTCAACTTCCTTTAGCCTCAACTAAATTCTTCTTTCTTTCCCAATAGCACTCCCTTGCTAGGTGAATTAGTTAGTACATGCATGATGAGGCTTTGCCTCTATTCTAGGTCCAAGGTTCAATCCTTGGTGCATGCACTTTCATTTTATTTCATTTACTCTTATTTTTGGCAAGACCCACATAAGATCCCACTAAGAGTAATGCTAATATTCCTAATCGGAATTCATTTCTATTTATGTTAAAATTCTACCCAAGGTCCACTAATAGTCATGGTACTAGAAGGGCCCATGTAACGCCCATTAGTACTTAGCTTTTTAGTTCATATAAGAAATCATGTTAAGGTTCATACTAGTATTCATATGTTACTCAAGGATCCATATAGGCATGATCAATATTTTAGGAAAAAATATTGAGAAGATTTTACGGGCGTTACAGTCGCGCGCCCTTCGCTTATCCTGCTAGTCCTTTGGTTCGCCGGATCTCTTGCACGCTCAAGTATCCGTGCCTCTATGCGTATCCACACGAACATGATCTACACCTCGGAGAAGAACCACCTTAGTTGTGCTAGCAAACTTGGGATGAATCACAAAACACAAGAACCTCCACTAGGGAGTTATGGACAAGGAGGAAGAATGAAGAGGAAGAGAGATGCACACTTTAGCCTTTGACAAGGGGGGGGGGGGTATTTATACTCATCTAATGAATACCAAAGGTCTATGTCCCTTGAGCTCCTCTCATCTTAATGCTAATAAAACCCAATGAATACCAAGTCTCTTGGTATTCCTTGAGACTCTTAATAATCTATTCATCTAATGAATAGAATGTCTCTTAGCCTTCCCCTTAAATAATATTTACTAAACCCTTTAATGAATATTGTCCATAATTAAGTGGTTGAGTCTAATCTAGATTAGTCTAACTCAAATTAGACTCAATCCCATAATCTAATTGGATTCACTTGAGTCTAACTCAATTAATCCAATTCGAATCAAATCTTAGTCAAACCAAGATCAATTAATCTCCGAAATATCGTGTCCTTAGTGTGTCACCCAATAGGTTCTCGTAACATTGGCAATGTGTCTAACCCACTTTAGACACATAAGCAATGAGCGGCATCTAGCAATGCATCAAGTGGCTCTCGTATCTACACACCAGGTACAGGTAGATAGCACCGCTAAACATGTTACAACGACTAAGGCTGAAGAAATACCTTTGCTTTGACGATGGGGACAGCCCGCCTTCCAGTGCCCAGTTTGCTTGCACGTGAAGCACTTGCCTTTCGGCTTCTTCACGCCAGTCCGGGGTCCTTGCAATGCTCTTGCCTTCTTGAACCCTCCTCGTTTCTTCTTCTTCCTGCCTTTTGGTTTAGAAGAAGAAACCCTTTGAGTCACTAAGGCTTGTGAGTTCTGATGAAAAACGGCCTCTGCCGCCTGGAGTTCTCGTAGTAGTTCACCCAATGTATAATCCCTTTTGTTCATATTATAGTTGAGCTTGAATTGCTCAAAACTCCTAGGCAGAGACTAGAGTATAATATCGACCTGGGATTCCCCGTCAATTTGTGCTCCCAGTACCTCTATCTCATTGAGGTGAGCCATCATCTTTAGGGCATGATCCCTCACGAGTGTCCCTTCATCCATAGTGGTCGACATCAGACTCTTCATCGTGGTTTGCCTAGCAACTGTAAATAAAAAACTCGGCTTAACATGTGTCGTATTTAATTACAAAAATTAAATAACTAGCCTCGTCAACCCCGAGGATTAATTAATTACAAAAATTTACAAATCAATCACACAACACATATTTCGCCACGAAGTTGGAATCTCGTGCTTGCAACACAAAGTTAGCCTACGCACATCCATGCATCATCTAGCAAAATAAAATGTATGACAATGCAAAAATTAGCCAATCCTAAACACATAAAGCTGGAAATCTCAGCTCTTATACCAATTGTTGGGTATGGCTTGGCGGGTTTCCTCAGTGAATACCTAGTCGATCCGAGAGACCTCTCCACGTCTACGGATTAAAAATTAATCCAAGTGGAGACCCGTCTCCCATCGACTGTCTAGTGTCGTATCAAACGAACCAAATTACAACTTAGCCAATTACCAAAATTGTCCTTGTAATTTGCTTGACCGTTCGACCGCGAAAAAGGTGACGAGCTGATCGCCGGCTTTTGTGTTTATGGTCGGGCTCTAGCTAACAATTTATTCATTATGATGAAATCAAAATAATAAATTATCAAACATGAAATAACAAGACATATGATCATGGCACATAATTGACATAACGTTAAACAAAGTAGCATGGGGAAAGATATACCTTTCCGATCACCTCGTGGTCTTCTACCTTATGTCCCTCCCTTCGCGGACATTGTGAGGGTGACGATCTACCACGAACCAAGATCACCAAAGCCTTCCAAAAAGTTTTCCTTCTCACCTTTGCCGAATCAAGAAAACCCTAGGCTAGGGTTTTCAAAGCCGCCAACCACTTCTTCCTCTTCCCTTGCGCCGCCAACCACCGGAACTGCTCCAAGGCTTCCGGACCAATAGCAAACCTAGAGAGGAAGGAGAAGGAAGGAAGTAGAAGGGTTTTCTACTTCCCAAACCCGCCGCCAATCTCCCTAGACTTCTCCCTCACCGTCGGCGCCCTTGCGCCTCTTCTCCATGCCGCCGGCGCCTTCCCTCTCTCTATCCCGCGTGCTCCAGCCACCAACCGAGAGGGAGACCATCTCCCTTCCTCAGTAGCCAACACCAAGAGAGAAGAAGCCAAGAAGAAGAAGAGAAGAGAGCTTCTCTTCTTCGATTTTGCGTCGGCTCCCTAGGAGAGAAGATGAGAGGGAGAAAAGGGAGAGAGAGCCAAGGGTTTTTTTCCTATTCGATTGATTAGCCTCTGGTTTCATGATCTCCTTGGGTATTTATAGGGCTAAGGTAGGGACCAAGAGGAGGAGTTGGATCTTGTCCCACTAATGGATCTAAACCCGATCCATTAATTAAGATCCATTCCATTAAAGGATCTTAATTGAACTTCCTCACCAACCCCCATATTTTCATATGGGCTCCACATATTATGAGTCGGCCATCCCCCCGTGTTTAAGATCTCGAATGTCCGTTAATTAAATAAATTACTGACAATTTAAATTAATTAACTTCTAAATCCTTGATTAGTACCACTCAACCTTATCATCGCGCCGGATCAAATCCACCTGCAGGGTTTAGCACGATGAACCTTTTGAGCTCATCAAGGGGGTATCATCATCCTGAC
Organism: Boesenbergia rotunda; assembly: GCA_024364735.1. Taxonomy (NCBI): domain Eukaryota; kingdom Viridiplantae; phylum Streptophyta; class Magnoliopsida; order Zingiberales; family Zingiberaceae; genus Boesenbergia; species Boesenbergia rotunda. The sequence continues at coordinate 501,319 of JAGFNQ010000264.1, read as the reverse complement.
TAACTAGGACACGGATTTCGTCAATAATCAATGGCACATCATATTTTTAATATTATCTCCCAACTTACCGGGCCTATCGATCTAACAGAATAGATGTCGCCCATTGGTAAATCAAAGAAATAATAATTAATAATATATGCCCGTTATTATTTCAGGATTAAGGGATCGTACTCCATAATATAAACTGATGTCCTATCCAATTATCTACTCGGTCCAAATCGGATAACCTTGGGTTTTGGTCCTGCTCAATGTACTCATAGCACACTAGTGTAGTTCTATGGTCAAGACCAACCACACCTAACTACACTACAACCATCCTGATGGGTTGTCTAATTCCATCTCGGTTGTGAGCCTCTATTTATGTTAAGCAAGGAACTGATAACATGATCTTCCATGTGACACCACACACCATATTATGTACAATGCAATATGATTGGACTTCATGTATATACTATTATAAACAAACACCTACTGTAGTTGTGATTCTCTTTTCATAATAAAGATGTTCATATAAAGAAACTCATGTCTTTCTCTGTACACATCCTACATACGCACCAGGTACCGGTAGATAGCATCGCTAAACATGTTTCAACGACTAAGCATGAAGAAATACCTTTGTCTTGACGATGAGGACAGTTCACCTTCTAGTGTATAGTTTGCTTACACGTGAAGCAGTTGCCTCTCGAGTTATTCACGCTAGCTCGAGGTCCCTGTGATCCATCTACCTTCTGGTACCCACCTTGTTTCTTTTTCTTCCTGCCTTTCAGCATAGAAGTAGAAACCTTCTGAGTAACCAAGGCCTAAGAACTCTGATGAAAAAGGCCCTCTGTCGCCTGGAGTTCTCCCAACAGTTCCCCTAACGTATATTCATGTTTGCTCATATTGTAATTGAGCCAGAACTGCTCAAAACTCCTATGCAGAGATTGGAGTATAATGTCGACCTAGGATTCCCTGTCAATCTGTGCTACAAGGACCTCAATCTTATTGAGGTGGGCCATCATCATAAGGACATGATCGCTTACGGGTGTCCCTTCGACCATGGTAGTCATCATCAAGCTCTTCATCACAACCTACCTAGTGGCCCAACCCTGGTGCCTGAAGAGCTCTTTGAAATTCAGCATCATATCATAAGCAGTGGGCATGGCCTGATGCTGATGTCGCAATACATTTGACATAGATGCCAGAATGTAGCACCGCACCATATCATCTGTCTTGACCCACTACTTAAAGTGCTCCCTGTGCTCTTCACTAGAGTTCTCGCCGGGCTTTTCAGGACACTCCTCGAAGAGCACATATTTATACTCTTCAGCACTATGGACAATGTCTAGGTTTCTTTTCTAGTCTATGTAGTTGGGTCCAGTAAGTTTGTTTTCCTTAAGTATGGTTGCTAGTGGGTTATAGGCCATTTTGAAAACTACCTGAGAATCACAACAATCACAACTTTAGATTTCGAAAATAAATTGATTCCTCAAACAATAAATTGCGAAATCAACCAACACCTCTAAACACCGAGAAATTCGCATGCCACGATGGTGTGGACGTATACGAATTTCTACATTCGTAAGAGGAGGTTTTACACATTAATTTTATTATTTTATCAACCTAACTTTTTGACAAATAAAATTAATATTTGGTTCACTTCGACCATACAAATAATAGCAGTGACTTCGATGGGGAGGTAACTATTATTTGCATCTAAGTGTTCACCATTACACGACACTAAGAAAATTATTTCTGATTATGTGTCATCCGATGGGTAAGTACACATGCTCTTCAATAATTATCTATAATCTTTTCTGACCCAGTGATCCATAGAACAAGCCCATCCGATGGGGAGGAAGACACTCAGAGTCGACGCGCAGACTTGTTCGCATCACTTATCAGATTGTAATTGAGGCCACAGGACCCTTAGGTTTCCTCTCCCACTTAGTTATTTAATTTTGAGGAATTTTACATGCACACACAAGACAAGTACATAAACCAACATAATAAAATAGAAAAATCCTAGATTTTTCCAACTATCATGGCCTTGATCTCCAATGCGCCTCCTCTCAGGTGAGTTTACCTTTTGCCAACCGGCTCCTCCGGTTGGACTTTTGCCCAGCAGTCCTTCGCCAGGTGCCTAGCAGCCCTTCGCCAGGTTCCTAGTAGCCCTTCGCCAGGTTTTAGGGTTTCGATGCCTAGCAGTCCTTCGCTAAGTGTCCAGCAGCCCTTCGCCAGGACTTCTTTCTGCACACTCAGTGAACACATTACACCAAAATAACATCTTAACATTTGAACCCTTTGCCATTATCAAAACCCAGGTTCGACTTAGGTGCTTCCTGCACCAACAATCTCCCCCTTTTTGATTTATGGCAACCCGGTTCAAAAAGTTAACTTTAAGCAAAAACAGGTAAAATGCCAATTTATTTCCTCCACCTGGAAGGAATCTCCTCCTAGATTTTTCAAAGGTTCGCGAGGTTTGAAAAAAAATTTCTATGTTTTAAGAAAAAGAAATGATTTTTCAATACTTAGAACATTTTAAAAAAATGTAAGTTAGAAAATATTTTCCAAAAACAATTTTTAGGTTGGGCACTTGGAAAATTTAGACTTAGAGAATTTACACTTAGAAAATTTTCAAGTAAATACTTAGTTTTTGCATTTTAGAAAATTTTCTAAAACTTCTTCTGAAGTTTTTAATACATAAAGAATTTTTTATCATATTTTTGAGTTGTGAAAAAAAATTTCCTACCTCTTTAGCACTTTAGAAAGTTTTCAAGAAAATTTTGAAATTAAAAGTTAGAAATTAGTGAAATTTAAATTAAGTACTTAGAGAAATTTTAAAAATAGCTTAAGTCAAGTACTTAGAAATAATTTTGAAAATAATTTAATGCAATTGACTTAAGGGATTTTACTTTTTGAAATTTTACTTTTTGAAAAAGGAGATAAGTAAAGTTTTGAAATTCCAAAAAATTTTAAACCTTCTCTCCTTTCCAATCTCTCCCCCTTTGTCATATATCAAAAAAAAGCAATATAGTAAAACAATATAGCAAAAGAAGTAAGGTGTTGTACTGATCCAATTCAAGGTTTAAACTGGACCAAATCAATTTGAATTATCTCTTTCGGGTCTGTCTAACCCAATTAGCTACTTACTAACTGTTATAAACAGTAGTTTTCGCTAGGGTTAGTCAAGTTAAGTGTTTTATTCAAGTTAGATTTTCTAAGCTTGACACTTAACCTGATTACTGTTTAATTTGTATTTAGTGCCCCAATTACTGCAGATGCACTGACTTAAAGCATCTTAAATTAAGGCAAAGACCTATGCATCTCAACCCATTCTAGGTTATCAATCAAAAGTACCCTAAGGTGCTTGTGAGATGCTGGCTTCTAGATCTATAGGTGCATGCAGTTCTAGGGTTAGGGCCTAAGCTAAGTCCATTTGCGAAAGAGCCCTAGTTTTAAAAGAGGGTAATTTTTCTTAAGAAAAACTAAGTTGAAAGAAAAAAATGCATAAAGAAAATGATTTTTCAAAATTAAGTAGGAACTGATTTTAAAATCAAGTAATAAAGCAGTTAAAAAAAATAGAAGTAGAGCAAATCTATTCTACCAAGCATAACCCTAACTGATAAAGATCAGATAATCAACAAAAACAACTAGTCAACTAGATAAGTCAACTGGTCAAAGCGAGAACCAGCATAGTCATACCATAGTCAAATACAAGTCAACCCTACTGAGTAGGGGTAGCTAACCAGTCAATAGTACAATATCAATCTGAACTAAAAGGAAGGACCGGGATGATCAGATGAGCTGGGCTGCCAGGATCGAAATAACGACATCATTTCATTATACCGTGTGTCGCTAATCTCTCGATCGACTCTGCGGGCATCCATATACTCTGCGTGAATGGCTTCTACTTCCTCCCTGAGACTGTGTACCTCTATCTGAAGTAGAGCTAGCCTCTCGGCAGTTGTCGGAGGTGGGGGCTCGTCCATCTACTCTCGAATCTCGGCCGCCAGATCTACGACATCGACCTCTATCTCCTCATCAGAGTTGATCTGGGGTCCGGCTCGCTGACGTCTCCATGATAAAACCCCGGTACTCGAGACCTCTATGCCCGCTAGGGAAAAGTTTCTAAAACCTATTTCATCAAATTCGGTCATTGTGGTCAACTCTCCATCGGTGATATTACGACCGTGATGATGAAGAATGGAGGTGATGATGTGGCAGTAAGGGGTGTGTACCCGCCCCTGAGTAGTAACACTGGACACATATAGAATCGTGTGAAACATGTGGAGTCCAATGTCGATATCTAGGTGATGGATCAATGCGTACAGTAAGAAGGTGTGGAAAGGTCACATGGTCACGACGTCCCTAGTGGACAAAGGTAAAATGCAACGGACTAGGACTCTATAAAGAGCATAGTCCTGAACCTGAAGATCTACAGAGTGAAATCGCCTGGCCAAAGGGTTTCGAGCATCTCTATAAAAATAGGAATATAAGGTGTCCAGGTCAATGTGAGATAGGGAGGATCTCTAGGAGGATAACAGCAAAAAGTGGACTGAGATAGTCGTAGTCCAAGAAATCTATTGAGCAACGAGGGTGTTATTGTCAAGGGCATCCCTTGAACTGTGGTGACAAATATAAGGTCATTTTGTCTGACTATATTGTTGTAGAATTCTACACATAGGGTTGTGTTAACGGGATGAGTGTAGAAGACAAGGTTATCATGTTGATAGAAGTTTATGACATTCATAGCTAACGGACAGGATTGAGTAAAAAACTGTTTATTTAGGAAACTCGTTTTAATGGGTTTATATGTTGTCCTAGCAAATTTATTGCAAAGTTCCAAGGTTAAGAACCTAGGGTCGGGGCTAGGTTCGGTCCCGGGGTTTGGTTGATTTGCGTGACATTTTCTAAGATAATAATAAACATGTGTTTAAGAGAAAAGATGGTAAGGAAATTATTTCTAAATGCAAAAGAAATGATACCGAGTCGCCATCCGGGGAGGCATGGCTGAGGTGGAGTGGTTGAGGGCACGAGAGGGTCGTTCGGTCGCCTTGGAAGGAGAAGAGCTAGAGAGGAGAAGTATTTTGGGTGTGGCAAAAGAAGGGAGTTTCGGGTGATTTATATAGAGGTGGTAGGTCGGGCGCCTGGGAGGTCCCGGGCGCCCAGATCAGAGGGTAGCTGCCTTTGGCAGTTTTTTGCCCTGACCTGGTGCTGGATGGGGGCGCCCGTGATGGCCTGGGCGCCCGGAGTCAGGTCATAAACTGCCGTATGCAGCTTTTTAAGTTTTGACCTGTGCTTGGGGATTCCCGTGAGGACTGATAGATTCCATTTTATTGATCATTTGAGTGGCTTAAATCCCTGTTTGATCTATGTTTTTATTGCCAAAATTGTGAAATTACCTAGGTTTTAGAACTTATTCATATTTTGGACTTAAATGCAAAAGTACACTTATTTGAGTTAATTGGCCACTAAACTCTTGATTTATTTTTTTTGTATGCATCAAAGGTTCCGGGACCTAGAGCATATTGGGTCAAACTTGAGTCGGAAGTGAACCGGATCGAATTATCAAGCCTACGATTAATCCGGGCCGTCCGATTCGAGAGCGGCTAGATCTGAGCTATCCGGGACGATCTGAAGCAATCCGAGCTAGGGTTAGGGTTGATCAAGCTCTATGATCAAGATCTGAAGATTTCATCCTAATCAGAGCTAAATCAACCGTTGGATCAAGCAAGGAGGGCTCTAGAGCGTCCATTCATAGATAGAGTTGATCTGGACCATTCGTTGCATATCTGGAGGATCCGAGCTACCACAAGGCAGATCCTGACCTCAGATCACCATCATCAAAGTTTGGCTCAAATCAGAGCGAGATCGGCCGTTGGATTTCCTCAAATCGATCCGAGCCGTCCATTGGTTAATACTTAAGGAAATGAACTCAGAAACTTACCCTTGTCGCGTCTTCAGCCCAGCTTCCACTGTTCTCCGCCGTTCTTCCCCGTTTCTTCATCGTTCTTCAAAATTCTTGCTTCCAAGAAGGCGTGACCACCTCATCTTCATTCCCAGATCGAGAATCAAGTCCTTGGCGATTGGTGTTTGAAGAATTCTGCTCATTTGCGCTGGAACAGAGGATTTCTTGGGGGTTCCGGCAGTTCTCAGTCCGATCATCCTCTTCTCGACCACAATCCATTTTAAAGCTTCTGAACCACTTGTAGGGGTTCTCAGGTGAGCTCAGAAGTTTCCCACATCATCATCGCAGCTCCTCCAATCGAGATGAAGTGAATCGGATGGAAAGTTCCATCAAGCGCAGAGTCTGTTAAGAAACAACTTCAGAATCGATTGTCCATCGATTTGCTGAGCCTAGGGGTTCGAAGCCGGTTCTTGATTGACAACCAAGAATTTCTTGAGCTGAGGAAGGAGTTGAGGAGTAGCTTAGGCCCTTAAGTTTCATGTTTTGTAGCTTATTTTTCAATGTTTGCACTGTTCTGTTCTGAATTTCTGTTTAGTTACTGAATATTTCGGTTTTTAAGTTGTTAGCCATAAGTTAGCTTCAATTCTGCAAGTAGAGTAAGTTAGGAACCTGTTTAGCAATTGACAAGATCAAATTTCAGTTCATTTTAGTTCAATTTGCCAGCGTGCCAATTTCAAGTGTTGCGTGCCAAGTTTAATTCAGTTTTGCTTTCTTTCTTTTGGTTTTTGAATTTGTCTCAGATTTCTGAGTTCCTTTGCAGTTAAATCTTGCTCTAGCAGTAGATAGATAGTGTGTTTGGTTTAAAATAGCATTTGCTTTAAGTTTTGAGCATCAATTCCATTGTAGCGTGCCATCTTAAGTCTGAAAAGCAAAATCTGTTTGTTGTTTACTCATTTCTGAAAATTCTGTTTCTATAACTCTGATTTCAGTTTTACTTCTTTACTTTAGTTTTGCTTAGTTCTGTCCTTATAGCTTTATTTCCCAATCGAATCCATCAGTTTTAAAAAGAAAAGAAAATAGAAAGTGGGAAGATCATTATTTCCGAATTTTGAGTTAGTTTCTTTTGGCACAAGGACTTCTTCCTTGCGTGCCACTTGCCTTAGCCCTTCTTGCATCCGAATTTAGCTAGATTTAGTGGCATGTGATTGTGTTTGAATTAATAAGTTTAGACTCACTCATTTCTGAATTTTATTGGCAGTGGTTGGTTCCCAAAAACTATTTAGCTAGCTTAGTTAAGTTGTTTGTTTAAGTTATACATCTCGCATGTTTTCCATTGTATCAAGTTAGTTTGTTTTCGAAAATTCCTTCACTGCCATTACTTCATTGCTTGGAGTTTCTTTTGGTTGGTTGTAAACAGAAAACGATTTCCATAAAAAAATGTGTGTAAGTGCTTATTTAGGTTTCACTAGTTGAGCTTTTTAGTACCAATTTTCTTGCTTAAGTTTATTTAATCAAGGTTTCTATTTTTCCATTGCAATTTCATTTTCAATTTCAAACCAAAATCCAATTACTTGTTAGAAACCCAAAAACACAAAAACGACACATATCTACAAGTTTGAATCAAGCACTTCAACTAGTCCCTGAGAAAAATACGACCTGTGTCCCCTATATTACATTTTCAGATTTTGATTGTAAAAAGGGTTCCAGCATTCATTTATAAATTTTAAATTTGAGGCCCACATTCGTGACACATAGTTTGGGCCTATCAAGGACCCGGACGCCCAGCCTAGACAGCTTTTTTGTCTTGATTGAAGATAAAGGAGGGGGGGCGCCCGAGGGGTCATGGGCGCCCGATTTGACAGTTTTGACTGTTTGACCATGTTTGACTGTTACAATCAAGACAAAAGTCTAAATTCATCAATATCAGATTTTATATTAACTTAATTCCTAACTATCTCACCCGGAATCTAGTTATCAATCACGTTAACCTTATGGGTTTTTTGTGAGACAGGTTTTAGTAGAAAGTTTTATTTTAAAAAACCATGATTAATTTTGAGAAAGTTAAATTAATTTAACTTTTTTTAAACACAATTTAAATTTATTTTGAAAAGCATGTTTGAATCTACGATTAACTGAAAATTTGTGTTAGATTCGAATTTGACAAAGAGTAAATTGAATTTGAATTTCAAAAATTGGCTCCAGGTCTTGGCGAGGCACTAGGCCTTCTTTGGTCGTAGCCTTATTGGATCATCAACCCTTTCCTTGACAAAGCCTTTTAGTGAAATTTCATTTTCAAAATTACTTTTTGAGAAATTCTGGTCTAACTAGTTTGGGTCTTGGATCGGTAGCTTCGGCTAGTTCCACCAATCTAAAGAGACCAAGTAGTGTATACTTGACCATATTAGAAAAGGCTTCCCTAACGTACTATCATCTCACCGCCACCCAATACTATGTTGTTCAAATTTTAGTTAATTGGTTTAGTCCTTAGTCTAACCAGTCCTTAGTCTAAGCATGGTAAATGGCAGAAAATAAATAGACAAGCAATAATACAATTTAAAACAAGAAAAGAGATTCATTTAATTATAAAAATTGTTTTTAAGTTGGCTCCTCCTGGACTAATGCCACGGTAATGATTAGGCAAGATATGAATCTTTCCTTGGGGATCCAATATCGATTTGGTCCAGCTTGGTTATTCAAGCATAGTTTGGGTACCCATGCCTGAACTTTGGGTCTAGACTGATTCAGTACAGCATAGTAAGATCTTTGTCTCGCCTTGGTTTGATAACCTAACCCGGATCGATTTAGAACGGACTTCTGTTTTCCAATGATCATATTAAGACGCTTGGAACCAGAAGTGAATCGTTCCAAAGCTGCTCTAAGGTCCTTGACTTGAGTTTTCAAGGAGGAGTTCTGTTTCTCAAGTTTTTCAACTTGAGTAGAGGTTCCTTCTTGAACCTTCTCAGTTAAGGATCTAGAGTCAGCTCCCTCTTTTAGGAGTTTTCTTCCTGTCGGAGGGACTCGACTCGGATTTTGGATTTCGCCAAGTCTCGAGATAGATATGCAATTAATTCTGATAATTGAACTCTAGAAAACCCACATACAGTGATTTGGTCGTCCTCTGAAAATGTGAGCTTTCCGTCGTCCGGCTCCGATTCTGAATCGGTCTCGATTTCTTCCGAAATAGTCAGGGCGAGCAGGTTCGACTGTGGGGCCTCTTCTTCTTCTTCAGAGGAAGACTCGTCCCACGTTGCTTGAACGACCTTCTTCCTTCTTGTCTTCTTCGTCTCCTTCAGATTGGGGCATTCCGTCTTGTAGTGACCCTTCTTTTTGCATTCGTAACAGGTCACATTTGGTTTAGTCTTTTCATTTGAAGGTTCAACTGGCTCTTCCTTTCTTCGGCTAGATTTCCTTTTGTTGGTCTGGTTTTTCAGTTCCTTGTAGTAGTCCCGGGCTAGCCGAACCAGCTTGGGTCGATTTCCTTCGCTGTCTTCTGAGTCTGAATCTGAGTCAGACTCGGGTGCAGGTTGGGGCTTCTTCTTGGTCTTCTTTCCAATTTTACCTGCAACAAAGGCAATGCCTTTCTCGGCCACGGTGCAGTTAGTCTGCTCATATAATTCAAGTTCTGAAAACAACTCATCTAATTTAATTCTAGACAAATCCCTTGAATCTTTGTACGCATCTACCATAGAAGGCCACAAAGTGTTTCTTGGGAAAGCGTTAAGGGTGTACCTGATCAAGTCACGATTTTCTACCTTGTGACCGATTGAATGTAGACCGTTCATCAGCTCCTAGATTCTGGCGTGGAGATGGGCTACAGATTCTCTGTCGTTCTTCTTAATTGTGTACAGTTTGTTTAGCAGTAGGTCCCTCTTGCTGATTCGGGTGTCGGAGGTTCCTTTGTGCAACTCAATTAACTTACCCCAGAGTTCCTTTTCACTGTTGAATGGTCCCACCCGGTTCAGCTCTTCTTTGGTTAGGCCGTATTGGAGTGTTTGAGTCGATTTAGCATTGGCCTCGATCTTTCTTTCAGTGCGGTATCCTATTCGGAGTAAGATTGTGGCACTCCTTCAGCGTTTTTGGGGATTTCCAGTCCAGATTGGATAATTATCCACATGTCCACCTGAGTTTTCAGGTGGACTTCCATCCGACTCTTCCAGTAGGAGAAATCCTCCCCACTGAAGAGTGGTGGTCTAGCTGTACTGAACCCTTCTTGCATGGCCATTTAGATGTTCTGAAAAAAATAAAAGAACTATCCCAAGACTTGGTCTTGGATTAGCAGTGCGGGAAGAAGATATATATATAAAAAAATTTGAGTGGTGTTGCACCAACCTCGATTAACGATAAAAATTCGATTGGAAAAAGAAATTAAAAATTTCGGAAAAAACCCAAAAAAAACTCCCAAATTGGTGGTTGCACCAAATTTGAGCTACCCCGCTCTGATACCACTTGTTGGATCGAGAAAACATGATAGAGGGGGGGTAAATATCGTGAAAGCGTTTCGGATTAGAAAAGAGAATGCACAGCGAAAATTTAACTCAAACACACGGAACACAAGTATTTTTACTTGGTTCGGAGTCGCGGTCGGCTCCTACTCCAAGGCCCACGGTCCTTGACCGTTTACTGCAGGAAATTCTATAATGCGCAATGATTTACAAAGATTGTTACAATAGTAGTGCAATAAGGAAAATTATACTCTTCGTTACCGACGCCTGGTGTGGATCGTACTTCGGAGCAGAGGGTCGTCGTCGGCGCTAGAATCTCGAGATCAGAGGTTTCCGGAGCAGAGCGCTTGAACGAAGAGCGTAGAGGCGTTGGAAAATTGATATCTTGAAGCCTTGGGGTCGAGCCCCTTTTATAGCACTCCTGTGGGCGCCCTGGACGCTGGGGGCGCCTAACACGTGTCTTCGGATCTGAGAACCCTCATCCGAAGCTCGGTCAGCGCTTATCCCTCCAGAATCTGCCTCGGAGCTGACGGGGGCGCCTGGGACACTGGGGCGCCCTCCTTGACTTGGTCTGCTGGCTTCTAGTTGCTTTGCTTGGATTGCTTTGACCTTGGGCGCCTGGGACCTCCGGGGCGCCCTGCTTACTGCAGTTTCGAAGCAACTCTTGCTTCCATGTTTTGCCTTGACCTTGGGGGTGTCCGGGACACTGGGGGCACCCTGCCCAGCTGTCTACCCCTCTCCTTTGGGGCGTTATGAGCTGCAGAAACACATTCCTTCGGTCCTGCATTCAAGGTTAGTTCCAAAATAGCAAAGCAAGAGTATTAGATAATTTTTTACAGCCGTAGCTGTCTTGGTTCTGACTTCGGGTCTCCTAAATGGAACCCTAGGTCGAACCGACGCCTACTATCCCTCGACAGGGAATGCGTCCTCACCTACTCCTCTCAGGAGAGTTTACCTTTTGCCAACCGGCTCCTCCGGTTAGACTTTTGCCCAGCAGTCCTTCGCCAGGTGCCTAGCAGCCCTTCGCCAGGTTCCCAGCAGCCCTTCGCCAGGTTTTAGGGTTTCGATGCCTAGCAGTCCTTCGCTAGGTGCCCAGTAGCCCTTCGCCAGGACTTCTTTCTGCACACTCAGTGAACACATTACACCAAAATAACATCTTAACATTTGAACCCTTTTCCATTATCAAAACCCATGTTTGACTTAGGTGCTGCTTACACCAACATAAAGTCAATATAAATTGGATGACCTCTATTTTAGTCCTGCTCAATGCATACAAAGTGCACTAGTGTAATTCTATGGGTAAGACAAACTACACCTAATTACACTACAACCATCCCGACGGTTTTCCCAACTCTATCTCGGTTGTGAGCCTCTACTTATACTCTGCAAGGAACTGATAACATGATCGTCTGTGTGTCACCGCATACCATGTTATCTACAATACAAAGTATCAGACATTTTGTGCATGTACTAATATAAACATGCAACCTGAGATTCTGTGATTCTCTTTCAAAATGTAGATGTTCTTATACAAAAGCAAGACTTTTAGTATGCATCCTAACAATCTCCCACTTATACTAAAAGACTTTGTTGTCTTCAAAATGTCATACATCTGACCTCTTGATCCTCCACATGCCTAAAAGATCTCGCTACTAAGGCCTTAGTGAAAAGATCTTCCTAGGTCGTCCTTTGATGTAATCTAGGCAACACCAGCTATTTCTCACCCGGGTGGTACTTGCACTCTATGTGTTTACTACCCTTATAGACTTGTGGTTCCTTCGAGTTTGCAACTGCACCATTTCCATCACAACAAAATGTGATAGCTCTGGGCAAACCAAGAATCACATCCAAGTTCGTCTTGAGGTTCCTGAACCATATAGCTATCTTGGCTGCTTGAGAGGCTGCCATATACTAAGCTTCCAACGTGGAGTCCGCCATGCAGCCATTGCGCGACACTCTCCCATACTATGGTTCCACCTCCTAATGTAAACACAAAACCCCGAGGAATATTTATATTTCCCCCTATCTGATTGGAATTCTATATCCATATAACCCACAGGAGATTGATCTGCCTGGTACACCAGGATATAATCCTTAGTCCTTCTCAGGTACTAATATATTCTTTTACCATTATCCAATTTCCTTGACCTGGGTTATTCTGATATATGCTAACTATGGCCACAGCACAACAGATATCTAATCTCGTTTTTAGCATACATGAGGCTTCCTACAACCGATGCATAAGGAACCGTCATTACTTGCTCTATCTCTTTTGATGTTTTAAACACATCTTCTTAAATAGAGTAGCTCCACAGCTGAAAAGTACAAAACCTTTTTTGGAGGTTTCCATGCTAAAATGAGGTAGGACAATGTCTTGTATGAAGCTTTGGATAAACACATCATCCTTCTCTGGTGATCCCTTAGAACTTTGATCCCCAAGGATATGTCCTGCTTTTTCTAAGTCCTTCATATTAACTGTTTGGACAACTATACCCTTGCGTCTGATAATACATTATTACTGTTGTCAATCAACAAAATATTATCTGCGTATAGTACATGAATACCACTATATTTCCGTCACATCACTTATATACACAAATCTCATCCGTCCTTTGAACAAATCCATATGACTGGATTCTCTCTTCAAAGCGGATGTTCTTCGTCATAGATCTAGGGATCTTGATTCATGGTCGTCAGGGACCAACTCCAAAGACTCTCCCAAGAACATGAATCCTTTAGGTTGACTAACAACCCTCCCACTATGATGAGGTACTCCCTGTGTATCTTCTGTGACATGAGGTGCAGTGACTTATGGTATATCCTCTTGTACAGTTGGTACTAAGGTCAGAATGCCCCCTCAAAATTTACTCAAAAATAATTCTACTCATGAGCTTATGGTTCATCACATAGTCCTCTTCTAAGAGCAAGGTATTCGTACCAATGATTACTCTCTGATCCTTAGGACTATAGAACCACCTTTCATTCCCCTAGGATAGCCTACGAACAGGCATACTTAGCACTAGATTCCAACTCATCAGTATCTCCCTTCAGCACATGTGTTGAACTACCCCCAATCTAAACATGTCTTAGGCTAGGCTTTCGCCTAGTCCACATTTCTATGAAAGTAGAGAGTACTGGCCTAGATGGTATCAAGTATGCACGCTACCATTTTCAGAGCATATCCCCTAGAACAAATCCGGCAACTTGGAGCAACTTATCATTGTCTTACCCATCACCATAAGAGACCTTTTCCCTTCTTACTGCTACACCATTCTGTTGGGGTACACCGGGTGCAGTCAATTGGGATTGACTCCCAACTCCTGGTAAGTAAGTCCTAGAACCCTCCCAAGAGGTACTTACCACAATCCAATCGTAGTGTCTAGATACTTTTACCTTGATGCTTCTCAGCATCAGTTTTGAATTCTTCGAACTAATCAAAGATTCAGACTTGCGGTGCATTATGTAAATGTACCTATGCCTTTGAATGATCGTCTATTAATAGACTAAGTAGTCAAGGTTACCTCTATCTTGGATAGACTAAGGACCTACATTTATCAGGATGAACCAATTCCAACATACCTTTGACTATATACCCCTTGGCCTAGAAAGGCCTCTTGGTCATCTTACCCCCCAAGCAAGATTCAAAGATTAAGGAAGTATTCCACAACCAATGAACCCAAGGGCCCATTTGTAGGGATCAATGGGTAAAATATTTAAAATCGCAACGGAAATAAGATCCCTCAAGCGATCCATGCGAAATAAAACTCATACAAAGTGATCTACAATTCCTATCTTATAGGAATACCTTTGTCGCGTGCCCTTCGCTTATCTCGCTAGTCCTTTGTTTCGCCGGATCTCTTACACGTTCAAGTGTCTATGCCTCTATGCGTATCCACACGAACACGATCTACACCTCGGAGAGGAACCACCTTAGTTGTGCTAGCAACTTGGGATGGTTCACAAAGCACATGAACCTCCACTAGGGAGTTATGGACAAGGAGAAGAAAGAAGAGGAAGAGAGATGCACACTTCAGTCTTTGACAAGGGGGGTATTAATACTCATCTAATGAATACCAAGGGTCTATGTCTCTTGAGCTCCTCTCATCTTAATGTTAATAAAATCCAATGAATACCAAGCCTCTTGGTATTCCTTGTGACTCTTAATATTCTATTCATCTAATGAATAAAATGTCTTTTAGCCTTCCTCTTAAATAATATTTATTAAACCCTTTAATGAATATTATCCATAATTAAGTGGTTGAGTCTAATCTAGATGAGTCTAACTCAAATTAGACTCAATCCCATTATCTAATTGGATTCACTTGAGTCTAACTCAATTAATCCAATTCGAATCAAATCTTAGTCAAACCAAGATCAATTAATCTCTGAAGCATCGTGTCCTTAGTGTGTGGCCCAATAGGTTCTCGTAACGATGGCAATGTGTCTAAACCACTTTAGACACATAAGCAATGAGCGGCATCTTGCAATGCATCATTGCTACCCAAGTAACAAGAAAAGTCGAGATCCGACTAAACCTCCGTGACTATGATAATGTATGTGTTGGTGCAGACAGCGCCCAAGTCAAACCTGTGTTTTGATAAATGGCAAAGGGTTCAAAAGTTAAGTCTTATTTGTTTTTCTAACATGTTACTCAAGTGTGCAGGAAAAACCCCTAGCGAAGGACTACTAGGCAACTGGCAAAGGAATGCCATGAGACAAAGACCTAGCGAAGGACTGCTAGGCAACTAGCGAAGGGCTGCTAGTCACCAAGTCCTAGTGAAGGACTACTAGGCAACTAGCGAAGGGCTGCTAGTCAACAAGACCTAGCGAAGGAATGCTAGGCACCAGGCAATGGACAGCCTGGTACTGAAGTCCTGGCGAAGGACTGCTGGGCAAAAGTCCAACTAGAGGAGTCGGTTGGCGACAGGTAAACTCTCCTGAGAGGAGTAGGTGAGGACGCGTTCTCCGTTGAGGGAACAGTAGGTGTCGGTTTGACCTAGGGTTCCATTTTGGAATCCCAAAGTCAGAACCAAGATAGCTAAGGCTGTATAAAACTAACAACTTACTGCTTTATGTTGCTTTCGGACTAACCCTGGATGCATGACCAAAGGAACGAGTGTCTGCAGCTCAGAGAGCCTCAAAGGAGTGAGGCAGCAGCTGAGTAGGGCGCCCTGAGTATCCCGGGCGCCCCCAAGGTGAACATGAAACAAATGAAGCAAAAGGAGCTTCGGCTGAATACTGGTCGGGGCACCCCCAGCACCCAGGGTGCCCCGAACGCCCAGGGCGCCCCCAGCCACCAGGGCGCCCCGCGCCTGAAGTCAGCGATGAGGATAAGTCTCATCCAGCCGATACTCCCGCTGAAAAGGTCAGCCAGGGCGCCCTCAGCTTCCCGGGCGCCCCGTCAAGGACTTATCCCGATTTTGAAGGGATAACTCGCTGACCGCGAAGTGAGCGGATCACAGGCCACGTAGAGGCCGCCCCCGTGCTCTAAGGCGCCCTCAGAACCCTATAAAAGGCCCTCGACCCCTCAAGCCTGAACATATCTTCTTCCAACGCTGTTACATTCTTCTGCTCCTGCGCTTCGCCCCAGAAACCTTCCAACTCAACACGAAAGCGCCGACTGTTGGGACCGGGTGCATGTTGACAAGGATACGGGTTCGTAAAATTTTAAATTTTTACGTGCAGCGGAAGAATTAGCTTAAAATAATTTCTCAAATTATTTTAACCACGTATCTAGCATGCAACCTTATGATGTGTGGACATGATCATAAATTAAAAACTTGCAGAAAAGTAAACTAATTTACTTAGTACCTCGCGTAACTCGAAGTAAGGGACGAGATCCAACCGTAGCATCCCTTGGAAGCTCCGCCTCTATTCGCGTCCACGCCGAGTTCTCTTCGGGATGACTTCGCAAAGTCACGAGCTTTGTGCCGACGAGAACTACTAGATTCTCTATTGGCACAACTAGAAGATCAAGAGAGAAGAAAAGGAAACTAACCACCAAGTAACGGAATCTAAATTCCGGGAAGGAAGGAGTTGTGATGCGCTTCTTCTTCTTCTTGGTTGGCTTCTTCTTGGTGATGGTGACTCACGGCAACCTCAAGGGAGGATGAGGGAGCGCCGGCCCTAGCTTGGACAAGGGGCACCGGCCCTAGCTTGGACAACGGGCGCCGGCCCTAGCTTGGGAAGGAGAAGGAGAGAAAGAGAATAAGAGAGAGAGAGAGAGAATTAATCTCTTGATTAATCTATTGATTGGAATTCAAGGCTTGCCTTTGGTTCCTTTATATAGTAACCTCTCCCTTGCCAAGTCTCCCTCTTAACAGAATTTTCATAAGAAATTTATCCTATAAATTCTCTTATTAATTATTCCGTTTAAGCTAAGTTTTATTATAACTAACTTTATAATAAAACAAATACTTCTCTCTTTTAATTATGGAATAAAATTTGTATAAAATTTTCTTATCATGGATAAATCAATTCATAATTGATTTTATAAATTAAAATTAAACCAATTCATGGTTCATTTTAATTTCCATAAAAAGAATAAATTTCTACAAATTTTTTTATAAATCTCTTTATATAAATTTCTTTATATATATCAATTTATTTATCCATAATTTATAAAACAAATCGCGCTAGATTTATTTTATTAATTAAACCAAATAAATTGGTTTATTCCCCTTTTAATGGCCGGCCAAACCAAGAGTGTAACACCCCAATTTTCAATGTAATATCATGACGATGCATGAAAAAAATGGTTATAATGAAATGATGTAAATTTCATGCAATCACATTCTATGAAATGTCATGAACCTATTTTATTAATGAAATGTCATGAATGCATGAAATATCATATTCATGAATATAAAATATTAAAAATATTATGAAATAATATTTATGGAATATTATGAAATATTATGAATTCATGAAATGTTATTAATATTATGAAATTTCATGATGGGCTTGGCTTAATGGGCTTTGATATGAATTAGTGCAAATTGTGATAAAAAGAAGAGATAGAAAGGAGGAGGCAAGGATTGAACCTTGAACCTCCTAGTTGCACTCACCATGTCATAACCAATGAACCAAGCAATGTTTCTTGTTGAGGGAATAAGAAACATGCTTGTTAAAGCTAGGGAAGGGAAGAGACATGTCTCTTCATGAGAAGAGTATAAATAAGAGAGGGGGAAAGGAAGTTACACTTCCTCTCTTCTTCTTCCTCACTCACTCCCACCGAAATCCCTTCCCCTCTCCCTTGCATTTTCGAAAAAAAAGAACAACACACCCTAGGGTTCTAACCCTAGGGAATTTGGAAGGAAGAAGACCCTCCAAGATCTTGGCTTCTACTAAGTCCAAGGAGCCCTAGAGAAAATTTGAAGAAGAGGATTTTCACTTGCCCTCCAAGTCTAGGGTACCCTACGATTTAAAGAGAAGGTGAAATTCCAGCGCAAGGATGTAAGTGTCCTCTCGCCTGCAGTGTAATCGCTATTGTGTGATTTGCCATGCTTTGATTGATTTTGAAATGGGTGTTTTCCTTCTTGTATGTTTCGGCCAACACCTTCAAGGGAGGCTTTGGTTCTTTCCTTGATGCATGGGAAGACCTTGAGACTTAGGGTATACATGTAGGTGGATTTTTCTTCATGGTGTCAAGAACAAAACCTAGGGTTTGTCCTTGTAGAGGGTTTTGGCCACTTCCTAAGGGAAGTGTTTGGCTACTTTTTGATACATGAAAATAACCCTTAAGACTTAGGGTATACTCATATGTGGTGACCCTTCATTTTGTGATGACAACAACTAAGGTTTAGGGTTTGTCCTTGTATAGGGTTTCGGCCACTTCCAAAGGGAAGTGTTTGGTTACTCTTTGATGCATGTGAAGACCCCTTGGAACTTAGGGTATACCTATATGATGTGTCCCTTCATTTTGTGATAACAAAAGCTAGGGTTTGGGGCTTGGATGGGTTTCGGCCAAGGTGTAGAAAAAGGGGTTAGTGAGAGTTAACCCCACTTTGAGGTATAAACCATGTTTCAATTGTTAACATGAAGTGCACTTGAGGTGTTTGTAGAAATGCTTGAATGAATGCTTGATTGAAAAATCAAAGAATTCCCTACCCTTGACTTTCGGCCAACCATGGTTCTAGGGTTGGGAAGTACTTAATGAAACCATGAAGCATGCTACCACTTATATGATGTGTGTATAATTGATGTGACCTATCTTGTTAGGTATAAAAGTATGTCTTATAGCCCATGGGGCACCCTTATGACATGAACATGATGTGTTTGATAATATGCTTGAAAAAGGATACTCTATGGAAATTGGGATCAAGAGCACCCCTAAATGTGTGGTGTGTCCCTAGGGGATCATGAGCACCCTTGATGAGTGGTGTGTCCCTTTGAGATGTTATTAGGAGTACCTTTAAGCATATACATATATATGTAATTGCATGTTAAAATACTTTACTTTGAAAGTTGTGTACCCGACTCGAAAGGGGGTCGTTAAACAAAATCCAATGTACATGTTAACTGAAGGTCATGGCATTGGTAGGGCGGAAGGGTCCTGCCCTAAATGGATTGGTGGCTCGCTACCCCAACTCATTAGGGAACGCGCTTGATGTGGTACTACAACTGGGCCCTAGATGATACTATATTTTTAAGTACTTACCTTTATGGAACCTTTTGAAAAACATTTTCTCATTATGTGATGATCTTGTTCTGTAAAGCACTTAGAAATATTTGATGTGATGCTTATGAAGCTTATAACTCTATCTTGATTACTGTGTACATGATATGATGTATCGATATGGAATTTTTGCGAGTAAGCCCGGATTCTTACTAAGCATGTTTTGCTTACTAGTTTCATGTTGTTTTCTTATGCTGCAGATAGCGGTAAGAAATACTTGAACTAAAGGAAGAGGCAGAGGGAAAGCTAAAAGATGTGTGTGGTGATGGTTCGGGAAAGAAAGAAGGATTCTATCTACCATTTTTTGTCTAGAATCTAAATTGCTTCCACTAAAGGATTATAAGTTGTATTACTATACTCTGATTGTGTGATGACTATAACTACTCTATTGTTGTTAAAGTTAGGGATATGAAACCTATGTCATGTTAGATAACTCTATGCTTGGTTGAGTTTAGAATTTAACTGATACATGTGAACTTTATATAGAGGAAGACACTATCATTAGATGTCTAATTCTTGTTGTATGCATGCTAAGTGAAATGCTATAGAGTTCCTATTTCCTGTTGCTTATGAATGCTTCTTATGCATGTGTCTAAGGCTAGATAACTCATGCTACGTTTCTACTTGATATACATGCTTAACATAAGTAATGATATGAATGTATGGACCCGTAACCCCGCCTTTAGGGTAGATATAAGGGCGGGCGTTACAAAGAGGGTGGACACCCTCTTTGGACGGCCAAACCAAGCCGCTCCCATCGCGAATTAAACTCATTTAATTCGCCCAATAAGCCTTCAAAAGACTTAGCCATTTTTAGCTTCCATTGCGCCTCTGATAAATTCAAATTTGACTTATTTCTCTTGATCGAAAAATCCAATTTTCAACTCGTTTTAAATCCCTCGGATTACTCGTAGTGCATGTGACTAAATAGGCTTTCGATTTATGTTGGCCGTCTATAATCAACTAATTATAGAACGATCATGAGTGGCACCTAGTAGTACATCATGCCCCCCAATTAATCGAAAGATCAACGGTTGACCTCAGAAAGAATTCCGAAACCCTTCAGCAGCTCTAATGAATCGTGCCCCATTCCCTTCACCATCTTATACCCACTTGGTTCAGGACATGGTCTATTTGTGTCAGTCCCCACTAGATTGACTACGTCACACCTAGCCCAAGTAGTGTCTTTCTCGTCCTTTGGATTTCTAATTACTCTCATGTATTTAAGAGACTCACACTCTAAACATGATATGCTCTGGCCAGAGGCTTTGAGTAACAATCCGATGATAGGCCTGGGTATACATCTCCTCGCAAGGAGTGGTGAATCCTTTGTAGGCTGTTCAAACATCTTCGGGCACTTCGGCTTATACCCAATCATCCTGGGTCCACACCTCCTTGGAGATGCTTGCTTAAGTTGTTAAAGTATAAGTCTCCATGACCAAGATGACTTGAACACCGATACTTATAGGAAACGATATATCAGTCTTACAGACAGTTAAAATTTGGTTGTCCAAAACTTTCTCCATGAAAGACCTGGGAGAAGCAACCTATATCCTTGGGATTAGAATCTATAGAGATCGATCAAAATGGTTGCTTGGTCTTTCGCAGTCTACATATATAGACCGAGTGCTAAAAAGGTTTAGCATGTCGGAATCCAAGAAAGGTTACCTTTCCATCAGGCATGGGATCAACCTTTCAAAGTCTATGTGTCCGCGCACAGAAGACGAGAGGATTTGCATGAATAAGATTCCTTATGCATCCGCAATAGGATCTATCATGTATGCTATGTTATGTACTAGGCCCGATGTATCATATGCTCTGAGCATCACGAGCAGATACCAGTCTGATCCAGGAATGGATCATTGGGCGGCTGTCAAGATAATCCTTAAGTACTTAAGAAGAACTAAGGATGTGTTCCTAATATATGGAGAAGGAGATATGGTAATACGTGGGTATACAGATGCCAGTTTCCTGACAGATAAGGATGACTCCAAATCTTAGTCTGGATACGTATTTACTTTGAATGGAGGCGCAATAAGTTGGAAGAGTTCCAAACAAGACACCGTAGCGGATTCTACCACGGAAGCGGAATATATCGCAGCTTCGGAAGCAGCAAAGGAAGCAGTCTGGATCAAGAAGTTTGTCTCCGAACTTGGTGTGGTTCCAACCATTGATGAAGCAGTGCTGGTTTACTACGACAACAATGGAGCTATTGCACAAGCAAAGGAACCAAGGTCTCATCAGCGATCCAAACATGTGCTTCGCCGCTATCATCTGATCAGAGAGATTATAAGTAGGAATGATATACAAATTGAGAAAAATCCCACTGAAAGGAATTTAGCGGATCCTTTAACTAAGGCCTTGCCTCAAAGTAAGTTTGAGGGTCATGTTAGAGCCTGTGGTATTGGATATCGTAGCGATTGGCATTAGGCGAAGTGGGAGTTTGTTAGTAATATGAGAGAAGTGTCCTAAGGCAATCGCCTTATGATTGTAAACATTTATTTTAATAAATGAAAATTCACTATTTGAGTATACATGTTTGTGTATTTGATTGAGATCTTAAACTCATTTACTGAAAGTCCGCAATACAATTCACAGCATGAGAGAATTTGTGATGAATTCACAACTAGTGATTATCTCTACATGTGCAATTGTGAAGTATTGAAATTGTCCTTAGTCGATGAATTGATAAATACGGACACTATCAATTCTGTTGAGACTAACATGGGTTATTCTCTAATCAGCTGATTATCTCTGTTGAGACTAGCTGTTGGGATCTTAAACTCATTTACTGAAAGTCCGCAATATAATTCACAGCATGAGAGAATTTGTGATGAATTCACAACTAGTGATTATCTCTACATGTGCAATTGTGAAGTATTGAAATTGTCCTTAGTCGATGAATTGATAAATACGGACACTATCAATTCTGTTGAGACTAGCATGGGTTATTCTCTAATCAGCTGATTCTCACTGGCTGGTGACATTGGGATGTCCGGAGATAAACATGAATGCTATTTAAGGGAACTAGTTCATTGGAGTGACTGGCTGTAAAACTTCACATGGTAGTCTATATATAGACATGTCAGTGAAGTTCTTACTGCAGCTTAAGTGCGATGTTTCTTTGACTTGCGGTGTTCAAGTCATCTTGGTCATGGAGACTTATACTTTAACATCTTAAGCAAGCATCTCCAAGGAGGTGTGGACCCAGGATGGTTGGGTATAAGCTGAAGTGCCCAAAGATGTTTGAACATCCTACAAAGGATTCACCACTCCTTGCGAGGAGATGTATACCCAAGGCCTATCGTCGGATTGTTACTCAAAGCCTCTGGCCAGAGCATGACATGTTTAGAGTATGAGTCTCTTAAATACATGAGAGTAATTAGAATCCAAAGGACGAGAGAACGTTACTTGGGCTAGGTGTGACGTAGTTAGCCTAGTGGGGACTGACACACATAGACCGTGTCCTGAACCAAGTGGGTATAAGATGGTGAAGGGAATGAGGCACGATTCATTAGAGCTGCTGAAGGGTTTCTGAATTATTTCTGAGGTCAACCGTTGATCTTTCGATTAATTGGGGATCATGATGTACTACTAGGTGCCACTCATGATCGTTCTATAATTGGTTAATTATAGACAGCCAACATAAATCGAAAGTCTATTTAGTCACACGCACAACGAGTAATCCGAGGGATTTAAAACGAGTTGAAAATTAGATTTTTCGATCAAGAGAAATAAGTCGAATCTGAATTTATCAGAGGCGCATCGGAAGCTTAAAATGGCTAAGTCATTTGAAGGCTTATTGGGCGAATTAAATGAGTTTAATTCGCGAGGAGGCCGCTTGGTTTGGTCGGCCAAAGAGGGTCCCCACCCTCTTTGGTTTGGCCGGCCACCACAAGGAGAGAAACCAATTTATTTGGTTTAAATTATAAAATAAATCAAGCGCGATTTGTTTTATAAAATTATGGATAAATAAATTTGCATAAAGAGATTTATATAAAGAAATTTATGATAAGAAAATTTATATAATAAATTTATTCTTTTTATGGAAATTAAAATGAACCATGGATTGGTTTATTTTATTTTATAAAATCAATTATGAATTGATTTTTCCATGATAAGAAAAATTTATATAATAAATTTCTTGTAAATTTTATTCCATAATAAAAGGAGAGATATGTTTGTTTTTATTATAAATTTAGTTATAATAAAACTTAGCATAACGGAATAACTCATAAGAAAATTTATAGGATAAATTTCTTATGAAAATTTATTCCGTTAAAGGGGAGACTTGGCGATGGAGAGGCTACTATATAAAGGAACCAAGGCAAGGCTTGAATTCTAATAAAGAGATAAAGTAGCAAGCTCTCTCTCTCTCTTATTCTCTCCCTCTCTCTCTCTAGGGTCGGCGCCCCTTTCTCTCTCTAGGGCCGGTGCCCCTTTCTCTCTCTAGGGCCGGCCCCCTCTCTCCTCCCCTAGGGCCGGCGCACCGCCTAGGGTTGCCGTGAGCCTCCTCCACCAAGAAGGTGCCAAAGAAGAAGAAGAAGCGGGTCGCAACTCCCTCCTTCCCTTCCCCGGAATCTTGATTCCGTTACTTGGTGGTTAGTTTCCATCTCTCTCTTGATATTCTAGTTGTGCCTTTGGAGAATCTAGTAGTTCTCGTCGGCACAAAACTCGTGGCTTTGCGAAGTCATCCCGAAGAGAACTCGGCATGGACGCGAATAGAGGCGGAGCTTCCAAGGGACGCTACGGTTGGATCTCGTCCCTTACTTCGAGTTACACGAGGTATTGAGTAAATTAGTTTACTTTCTGCAAAATTTTAATTTATGATCATGTCCACACATCATAAGGTTGCATGCTAGATACGTGGTAAAAAATAATTTGAGAAATTATTTATGCTAATTCTTCCGCTCCACGTAATTATTTTTAAAAATTACGAACCCGTATCCATGTCAACATGCACCCGGTCCCAACACCAGGTGGAGTGAGTTGGGATATGATCCCACACTCTGCTAGATGGTCACGAAACTCTTGGCTAAGGTATTCACCACCTCGATCTGATCGAAGTATCTTAATACTTATGCCAAGTTGGTTTTGTACTTCACTCTTGAATTCTTTGAACTTTTTAAAGGATTCTGACTTGTGTTTCATGAGATACACATAGTCATATCTATTGACATCATCAGTGAAAGTGATGAAGTACTTATAACCTCCTCTAGCTGTGATATTGAAGGGGCCACATACATCAGTATGTATGAGTCCTAACAAGTCTGTCGCTCTTTCGCCGTGTCCACTAAATGGAGTCTTGGTCATCTTGCCTAGAAGACAATTCACATGTCACATATGATTCAAAATCAAATGAGTCCAGTAATCCATCCTTATGGGGCAGGGACATGTGACTCTCATTTATATGTCCTAAGCGACAATGCCAGAGATATGTTTGGTTCAAATCATTTGGTTTGAACTGTTTGGTATTTATGTTATAGATTGAGTTCTCTAGATCTAGAATATAGAGTCCATTCATCAGTGGTGCATTACAATAGAACATGTCACTTAGCATTATAGAACAACATTTGTCCTTTATGATAAATGAAAAGCCTTTCTTGTCTAAACAAGATACTGAAATTATGTTCTTAGTTAATCCAGGTACATAAAAGCATTCTTCTAGTTCTATGATAAGCCCAGTGGGCAAAGACAAGGAATATGTTCCTACAGCAATAGCAGTAACTCTTGCTCCGTTGCCTACTCGTAGGTCCACTTCGCCCTTTGTCAATGATCTAGCTCTTTGAAGGCCCTGCACATTAGTACAAATGTGAGAAGCACATCCGGTATCTAATACCCAAGAAGAAGTGATAGATAGATGACTTCTATAACAAAAATACCTGAGGCAGAAGTCTCACCTCTTTCCTTCTTTGCTTCCTCCAGGTAGAGTTTACAATTCCTCTTCCAATGTCTAGTCTCACCACAATGGAAGCAGGTCCCTTCCTTAGGCACCTTACCTTTAGCCTTGGATGTAGTAGAGTTGGCCTTGCCTTTGGCTTGGGTCTTACCCTTGCCTTTAGGCTTCCATTTGCCTTTGCCCTTGTTTACCATCAGTACATTACTGGTCTTGGTTTTCTTGAGATTGGGTTCAGCAGTTCTCAACATGCTGAGCATCTTAGGCAATGGCTTATCAATTTCATTCATGTTATAGTTCATGACAAATTGATTGTACCCCTCCGACAACGATTGTAGGATAAGGTATGTTGCCAATTCTGGGCCCAATGGGAATCCTAGAATTTCAAGGTTCTCCACATACCCAATCATCTTGAGTATGTGAGTTCCTACAAGAGTTCCTTCTTGCATCTTACATGCAAATAGGGCCTTGGACACCTCAAACCGCTCGTGTCTAGCTTGCCCTTGATATAGTTGCTTTAGATGCTCAACCATATCATGTGCATTCATGTTCTCATGTTGATTCTGAAGCTCAGAGTTCATGGTGGCAAGCATAAGGCATGACACATCTAGTGCATCGTCCTGATGCTTCTTGTAAGCATCCTTTCAGCACGAGTGGCGGTAGCGGCGGGTGCTTCTGGAAGAGATTACTCTAGGATGTACAGTTTTCATTCTTGTTTGAGGATTATCCTCAAGTTTATGTACCAGTCCAGGAAATTAGCTCCGTTGAGCTTGTCCTTCTCAAGGACGAATCACAGAGAGAGAGTATTTGACGTGTTAGATGACATGGTGATCTACAACAGTAAAACTATGCAGAAATAAGTATCATATCTAATTCATTTAATTAGGCCTTTAATTAAATGACGCTCCCACTGAATCGTAGAGCTTTGGTTGGGGCTAGTCATGGATGTAGGCAAACTCAATTTACCAACACTACTAGCTCCAAACCAAATAACAATCATTATTCATGTGAGAACAAGATCCATATTATACTTAATCTTGAGTTAGCTTTGGCTAATCGCCCAAGAATTGGTATAATTACGTAGGTAACATTTTACCAATTACATCTCATGCAACTCTTTGAAACAAAGGGTCAAGATCCACATTACACATCATCTTGAGTTAGCTTTGGCTAATCGCCCAAGACATGGAATAATTGTTCTCTTACCCAATTGTCCCAACTTTTGGGATATGCCTCTAAGTTTCTCTATCTAATTAAGGGGACTTAGTTAAGTCTCACCTAAAGTTTGATAGTGGGACATCACAATTGTCCTCTCGCACTCTACCAAGATAAAATGCGTTGCTTTGCTTTGGCAAACCCAACAACAAATGATCGAGGTAATTTATGAGTACCAAACTTTGGTAGGCATATTGAGTTGACTTAATTAAGATAAACATCTATGCATGCATCACATACACACACATAGCATATATCAACATATAAGCAAGAAAACGTGACATGGTTATGGCCCGTATACTACGATCTTCTCAAGCCAATGAGAAGATCGATGGTCAACCTATGGATATATAACATCTTCTCCAAGTGCATCCTTTGGTCATCGTGTGTGGTCGACATCCTTCTTGTAACTTCATTCTTCAATGGACACTCCACTGCTCCTTTTGTACATTACAATGTAGGAAAACTCAAGTTACATTCGAGTCTAAATCTATTTTTTACAACTAGGAAAAATAGAGACAAGGCACGACACGCAGACCGTATTATGAATTACAACATGCACACACACACACATACATCCAATCATATTGGGGTTAAGGGCATAATCATGCACCATGTCATCAATCATACACAATAGATTTAGGACATCAATTTTTATTATGATTGTAAAAATGCTCATGAGCCGAAACCATAGGTTATAAAATTTATCGAGTACATTCGCATCATAGCACACTTTCATATTTCATATGATGATGCTATAGACTTTTAGTTTGATCAACACAAACTTTTGTATCTCGACAAATGCTCATACATTATACAATCTATAATAAAATTATACCCTACTTCTTTATCACATATAAAAGTTTTCTAAACTTTGTACGATCTTTCACAAGTGGCTCTGATACCGTAGGGATCTATGGGTAAAATATTTAAAATTGCAGCGGAAATAAGATGCCTCGAGCGATCCATGTGAAAGAAAACTCATACAAAGTGATCTACAATTCCTATCTTATAGGAATACCTTTGTCGTGTGCCCTTCGCTTATCCCGCTAGTCCTTTGTTTTGCCGGATCTCTTGCACGTTCAAGTGTCTGTGCCACTATGCGTATCCACACGAACACGATCTACGCCTCGGAGAGGAACCACCTTAGTTGTGCTAGCAACTTGGGATGGTTCACAAAGCACAAGAACCTCCACTAGGGAGTTATGGACAAGGAGGAAGAAAGAAGAGGAAGAGAGATGCACCCTCTAGCCTTTGACAAGGAGGGGTATTTATACTCATCTAATGAATACCAAGGGTCTATGTCCCTTGAGCTCCTCTCATCTTAATGCTAATAAAATCTAATGAATACCAAGCCTCTTGGTATTCCTTGAGACTCTTAATATTCAATTCATCTAATGAATAGAATGTCTCTTAGCCTTCTTCTTAAATAATATTTATTAAACCCTTTAATGAATATTATCCATAATTAAGTGGTTGAGTCTAATCTAGATGAGTCTAACTCAAATTAGACTCAATCCCATAATCTAATTGAGTCTAACTCAATTAATCCAATTCGAATCAAATCTTAGTCAAACCAAGATCAATTAATCTCCGAAGCATCGTGTCCTTAATGTGTAACCCAATAGGTTCTCGTAACGTTGGCAATGTGTCTAAACCACTTTAGACACATAAGCAATGAGCGACATCTAGCAATGCATCATTACTACCCAAATAACAAGAAAAGTCGAGATCCGACTAAACCTTCGTGACTATGATAATGTATGACCTTGCCCTTCTATCCTTGATATCTAGATTGACCAATGAGGCATAGACCGTGTCATCCTCAATCAATCTTGTGTTTCTTGATCCCCAAGTAGACTCACTCAAACAAATGAGCTCAATATCTCATATTGACTCATTTGAGCATGGTCATGCGTTTTAGTAGTCCTACTTGATCAAGGGGCCCACAGATATCACTCCCGTCATATGGGAGGGATAGATCCATCTACATCACTCACATCCCTCCGCATAATTCATTATATACCCAGTGATCGCCTTTATAGTTCACCTTGTTACGGGTGACGTTTGACGATACCAAAGTACATAACTCCTTATGTAGGGAACCGTAGTGACTTCAGGTCTAAGGACTATTCATACCAATAGTCACATGAGAAAGTTTATGACACTCATATGACAATCTATGAAACTTTCTCATGGCGGGTCAATCAGTACACATTCTCCAATGTATACCAATGTGTCAACTTGATATCCCATATCCATGACTTGTGAGCTCAAGTCATCAATTGACCTACATGCTAGTCTCCATGCATTAATATTGTCTCTGAATATTAATGCTTGACTAGGAATAATTTAGTGTAGTGTTCTCTACATTATCTCACTATCGATTCAACCAATCGATATAATGTAGATAAGATCTACTACACAAGGACATTATTATAAGTAGTTATTTGGCACAAAAATAAAGTAAGTATAATAACCAAGCATGCCTTTATTAATGATAGAATATGATACAAAAGTCCCAAGTCAATCATCACATAATTGGCTCTAGGGCTCCTACTAACAGGCTGTCGGCGGCACAAGGTGGAGGTGAAGGAGGAGTTGGCCGGCGGGAAAACCATAGTTGCTAGGGTTTGGGTTGGCGCTTGGAAGAGGATAGAAGAAGGTGGATTAATTGGTGGCCTTGGTGACTCAACGTCTTGGTAGATCGTCGCCTACACGATGTCCAAGAAGGGAGGGTCATACGGTAGAAGACTGCGATGTAAAAGATGAGGTATATCTCTCTTTTGCTCTTTGATAGTTTCTATTATTTTATGTGATTTTTATTATTGCATGTGTGTTATTAATTAGTTATCATTGCTCGTTAATTGTTCGTCAATTAATTGTATGATAATTAATTATGTCATGGACCCTAAAAATAAACACAAAAACCGGCGATCTATTTGTCATCAATAGTCAATTGATTCGGAAAGTTATAAGGTCTTACTTTTGTAACGCCCGCCCTTTTTTTTCCTAAAGCGGCGTTACGTTAACATACTTAGGGCATGTAGACATCATAATGCAGCGGAAACCTTTAACTTACTCCTACATGCACTTACTACCATTTCTAGCACTATAACATGGGAACTTAGCGTAGTAACTTTATACTTAGCATCATATCATACTTAGCATCATGTCATTCGTAGCATCATGTCATACTTAGCATCATGTCATACTTAGTATCATGTCATAGAGTCATACTTAAACACCTAACAGTAAAGATAAAGTTCTATCATGAGACGAGCAACCATATTGCTCCTTGGCCAAGTCACTATCACACACATTCTTTGATGCCCTCCTGCTGCTTCCTTACTGTCCCCTTGCGTGATCTGCGGTATAAGGAAATAAGACTATAAGCACACAGGCTTAGTAAGACTCTTTCCTACTCACTAAAACCATTCATCATTCATTCATGAGCACATAAGCCATTACATACTTAGTGCTTTACTTAGAACATAAGCCTTTTCATCACTTAGCATACATTCGTCATGGCGTAAACATAACATAATCATCTTCATATCATAGCATAAACATAACCATAAACTTCATGGCATGGCACAATACTTGGCGTAGACATAAACATAACAAATATAACTTCATAAACATTCTTAGCACGAATATAAATAAAATCATGGCGTCCTATCTCAGTATAACATAGTTAGAACATGGCATCATAAATTGGTATGGACATCATAAAAAAAATCATGGCATTCTAACTTAGCATAAACATAATTAAATCATGGCATTCTAAACTAGCATGAACATAAATCCAATCATGGCATACTATCTTAGCATAAACATAATTACATCATGGCATCCTAACCTAGCATGAACATAAATCAAATCATGGCATTCTAACTTGGCATAAACATAATTAAATCATGGCACCCTAAACTATCATGCACATAAATAAAATCATGGCATTTTAAACTAGCATGAACATAAATAAATCATGGCATCCTAAACTAACATGAACATAGATAAATCATGGCATTCTAAATTAGCATAAACACAATCAAATCATGACATCATATAGTAACATGAGCATAAACAAAATCATTTGCATAAACATATCTTGCATAAACTTGCTTTGCATAAACATACTTTGCATAATATTCTTATCATAATTATAATGCATAACATGGATGAATGCATGAGACAATTGCATATATATAAGGATGCTTAACCTTTTAAAACATACTTTTAATGCTTAAACATATTCATCATATCATTGGGCCCTGGCTTATACCACATACATACATCATAAGCGTGCATCCCTAAGTAAATACGAGGTAGCTAGCCTCGACCTACTAGGGTAAGGACAGCATAGTCGGTAGTCCCCGAACCGAGGTGTTCTTAAGGTGCCCATCCCTGTTACCCAGCTCCGGTAGGGCCAGAACCGTGGACAGCTTCGGTAGTCCAAAACCGGGGCGTTCTTAAGGTGTCCATCCCTTGGACCCATACTTCGGTCCGGTACAAGCCCATACATAAAGTAAAATACTTTTCATGCTTCATCATTCATCATTCATTCATAGCATACTTAACATAACATAACTTGTTACGGCTCGACCCGTCTACCGGCCCATTTACCGGTCCTCTCGACCGTCGTACCGTCAACCATCGACGGTGCCGTTTAGCATATTTATGCCTTAAAGACATAAGCATCATCTTTCATTCATCATACTTGTCGTTCATCATCATTCATTCATCATA
Source organism: Boesenbergia rotunda (assembly GCA_024364735.1). Taxonomy (NCBI): domain Eukaryota; kingdom Viridiplantae; phylum Streptophyta; class Magnoliopsida; order Zingiberales; family Zingiberaceae; genus Boesenbergia; species Boesenbergia rotunda. The sequence continues at coordinate 470,447 of JAGFNQ010000264.1, read as the reverse complement.
CTTGTCATTCATCATACTTAACATCATAGCTGTGCCTTAAAGGCATGTACTTTAACTTCATTCATAAGACATGGCATACATGCATATTATTCATAAAACATGGCATATCATTCATATCATAACCTAACATATCATAGCATCATTTTTATCGTGATCATAACCCTATCATTCTTATCATGGCATCATTCATATCCTGAACATAAACTTATCATACTTATCATGGCATCATTCATATCATGAACATACATAATCACTTAGCATGGTTCTTAGCATAGCATGGGCATATAACTTAACATGGTTCCCTACATCACCCTTATATCATGGCAACACATAAACATATACTTGAAGTTAAAGGCTCAACCCTAACCCTTGGGTCCTTGAGGTTGGCCGAAACATATGGGGTCTCTATGGTAATCCAAAAATTCCCAGAAATTATACTTAACCTCCACACATCATAAGGGAACATAAATTAACATTGTCAAGATTTTTGGCTTAATTATAGACCTTTAAATCATGGTGGCCGAAACCCTTAAACTTAGGGTTCTTAGTTTTGTTTCTTTCATGTTGGCCGAAACCCTAGGGTGTCCTAGGTACTTCAAAAATTCCCAAAAATTATACTTAACCTCTACACATCATAAGGGAATATTAAATAACATTATCAAGATTTTTGGCATAATTATAGACCTGTAAATCATGGTGGACGAAACCCTTAAACTTAAGGTTCTTAGTTTTGTTTCTTTCATGTTGGCCGAAACCCTAGGGTGTCCTAGGTTACTCCAAAAATTCCCAAAAATTATACTTAACCTCTACACATCATAAGGGAACATTAAATAACATTATCATGATTTTTAGCATAATTATAGACCTGTAAATCATGGTGGCCGAAACCCTTAAACTTAAGGTTCTTAGTTTTGGTTTCTTTCATGTTGGCCGAAACCTTAGGGTGTTCTAGGGTGCTCCAAAAATTCCCAAAAATTGTACTTAACCTTTACACATCATAAGGGAACATTAAATAATATTATCATGATTTTTAGCATAATTATAGACCTATAAAACATGGTGGCCGAAACCCTTAAGCATGAGGGTCTTGGTTTTCTTTCTTTTCAACATCAAATTCGAAAACTAACCAATATATCATGCTAAAAATCATGGAAATCATAAGGAACTATTATACCACAGGTGAGGGAGTCTTATCTTGGGGTTTCTTGATTTTTTAGACCTTAGATGGGAAGAAGAAGGAAGACTTGTTGTCTCTTGATCACCCCTAGCCTTGGAACCTTAGGAAACCTTTAGATCTTGGTGGTAGGACCTTCTTGTGGAGTTTTCCCAAGGGAAAATCTCCCTTGTAGATTTCGTCTAGGATGAGAAAGAAGGAGGAAGAGAATAACTCCCAAAATCCCCCCTCTTTATAACCCATTAAGGTGGTGAATGAAGAGTCTCTCCATGACTCTTCATCTTCTTTTTAATCTCAACTTATATCCACTTCATTTCCTCATAGAAATCCCTTGCTATGTGAGTTGGTTAAGGCTTACATGGTTGTACAAGAGGTCCAAGGTTCAATCCTTGGCTCATGCACCATTTCATTTATTTTATTATTTTTATTTCATTTATTTTATTATTTTTATTTCTTAAATTCCGAAAATCTCCCTAAAATCCCCCATAATTATGCCAATATTCCTAAATAAAATTCTTTTATATTTATATTAATTTTACCTAATTTATATTAATTTTACCTAATTAATACCCATTTTTGGAGCCCATTTAAAGCTCATTAGTACCTAGTTTTTCTCAATTTAAATGAGAAAACATGGATTTCTAGGCCCAATTTTACATAATTATTTCTGGGCCCCTCGGAAAATTATCTAGACATGCTCAATATTTTAAGAAAATATTAAGAGAATTTTCCAGGTCGTTACAACTTTTTAGTTTGGCTAAGTTGTAACTTGAATCAATTGATACGATGACAAGACGGTTGTTTGGGAGACGGGTCTCCATTCGGATTAAATTTTTAATCCGTAAACATGGAGAGGTCTTCATATTCGACCCCGTGTTCGCATTGGAAGCCATACCCAACGATCCCATTAGCTTCCAGCATGTTCAAGAAGAAGTTTGCACTTGTATTTTATGCTTGGCGAGAGTGACGAAAGACACCGACGAAGGAAGGGATAAGAGCGAGAAAAATTTAGATTTGAGAAACTCGAGAGATTAAAAATCGAGTAAGGGTTTTGAACGAAAAGCGAAAGGGATGAGAGAACAAAAGAAATTTAATAATATAATAAATTGTGTTGGCAACACTGCGTGAGCGCATCGCTCATCATCGCGCGGATGTAAATATAGATTTTCGAAGAATATCAAGTCCATCTAATATGGTTTTGATAAGGGCAATTTACCAAAGAGCGTACCTAAGAATTGAAAATTACCAATTCCGTATCATAGTTTCTATTTTACCAAATGGCGCAGGCCTTAATGTGAACTTCCTCTTATATCCCTCTTTTAACTACTATCTTTCTCTTTCTCTCTCTCAGTAACAAATTTCGAGACGTCCGTACACATGCTTGTTCAGACTTTTATTTTAAAATAATATATTATGGAATCAGCGCTAAAAACGAAAGGTAAAAAGTAAAAAAAAATTTCAGATTTCAAACTTGATTAATATATAAACATTTTTTAATATTTCAGTCGATTCGTTAAAACTTTGATTAATATATAAATATTTTTCAAGTAAAAACGTAAGGTAAATGATTTTTTTAAATTTGATTAATATTAACTAATATATTTAATAATATTTAATAAATATATTAATTGATAAAAAAAATTAAAAAAAACGTAACTGTGGGCCTGAAATAAAACATTTCAGGCCCACGCTAGGCCTGAAATGTTTTATTTCAGGCCCACGTTGGGCCTGAAATGTTTTATTTCAGGCCCACGTTGGGCCTGAAATGTTTTGTTTCAGGCCCACGTTGGGCCTGAAATCTTTTGATTTCAGGTCCGACGTGGACTCAAATTTTATTTCTATTTTAAAAATATATTAATATATAAAAAACGTATCAAAACACTTAATTTCAGATTCAAACGCAGGGCCTGAAGTCATCCCAGGAGGGTCTGAAGTCAAATAACTTTAGATCCTATAAATAATTAATTTAATAAATAATAATTAAATATAAAAAAAATATTTTTAAAATTAAAAAGTTTTCAGTGCCCTGGGGCTGAAGTCATCAGACTTCAGGCCCTCCATCAATGATATAAAAATATATAAAAAAATTTTTATAAAAAAGTTTAATATATAATTACATATTATATAGGAGTGGTTTAGGTATATCAGTGAGTTTGGGTGTCGAAACATCTAATAGGAGTGGTGTAGGAGATGAGATTTTGGGTGCCAAAACATCTAATCTTGCTGTATCACCAATGCTATAAGAGTGGTTTAGGTATATCAGTGAGTTTTGAGCAAAACTCACTGATGGACCTACCATATTTGGAATTCTGAAAACCCTATATCAGTAGACAGGGTTGAGCTAGAAGATGAGATGTTGGGTGCCGAAACCTCTAATCTTGCTGTATCACCAATGCTATAGGAGTGATTTAGGTATATCAATGAGTTTTGAGCAAAACTCACTGATGGACCTACCTCAAAACTCACTGATATACCTAAATCACTACTATAACATTGGTGATATAGCAAGATTAAAGGTTTCGACACCCAACATCTTATCTCCTAGCTCAACCCTGTCTACTGATATAGGGTTGTCAGAATTCCAAATAAGGTAGGTCCATCAGTGAGTTTTGAGCAAAACTCACTGATATACCTAAACCACTCCTATAACATTGGTGATACAGCAAGATTAGATGTTTCAGCACCCAAAATCTCATCTCCTAGCTCAACCCTGTCTATTGATATAGGGTTTTCAGAATTCCAAATAAGATAGGTCCATCAGTGAGTTTTGAGCAAAACTCACTGATATACCTAAACCACTCCTATAACATTGGTGATACAGCAAGATTAGATGTTTCGACACCCAAAATCTCATCTCCTAGCTCAACCCTGTCTACTGATATAGGGTTTTCAGAATTCCAAATATGGTAGGTCCATCAGTGAGTTTTGCTCAAAACTCACTGATATACCTAAACCACTCCTATAGCATTGGTGATACAGCAAGATTAGATGTTTCGGCACCCAAAATCTCATCTCCTAGCTCAACCCTGTCTACTGATATAGGGTTTTCAGAATTCCAAATATGGTAGGTCCATCAATGTGTTTTGCTCAAAACTCACTGATATACCTAAACCACTCCTATAGCATTGGTGATACAGCAAGATTAGAGGTTTCGGTACCCAAAATCTTATCTCCTAGCTCAACCCTATCTACTGATATAGAGTTTTCAGAATTCCAAATATGGTAGGTCCATCAGTGAGTTTTGCTCAAAACTCACTGATATACCTAAACCACTCCTATAGCATTGGTGATACAGCAAGATTAGAGCTTTCGGCACCCAAAATCTCATCTCCTAGCTCAACCTTATCTACTGATATAGGGTTTTCAAAATTCCAAATATGGTAGGTCCATCAGTGAGTTTTGCTCAAAACTCACTGATATACCTAAAGCACTCAAATAGCATTGGTGATACAGCAAGATTAGAGGTTTCGGCACCAAAAATCTCATCTCCTAGCTCAACCCTGTCTACTGATATAGGGTTTTCAGAATTCCAAATATGGTAGGTCCATCAGTGAGTTTTGCTCAAAACTCACTGATATACCTAAACCACTCTTATAGCATTGGTGATACAGCAAGATTAGATGTTTCGACACCCAAAATCTCATCTCCTAGACCACTCCTATTAGATGTTTTGACACCCAAACTCACCGATATATCTAAACCACTCCTATATAATATGTAATTATATATTAAATTTTTTTATAATTTTTTTAAATATATTTTTATATCATTGATGGAGGGCCTGAAGTCTGATGACTTTAGGCCCCAGGGCACTAAAATTTTTTTAATTTTAAAAATATTTTTTATATTTAATTATTATTTATTAAATTAATTATTTATAGGATCTGAAGTTATTTGACTTCAGACCCTCCTGGGATGACTTCAGGCCCTGCGTTTGAATATGAAATTAAGTGTTTTGATACGTTTTTTTATATATTAATATATTTTTAAAATAGAAAAAAAATTTGAGTACACGTCGGACCTGAAATCAAAACATTTCAGGCCCAACGTGGGCCTGAAACAAAACATTTCAGGCCCAACGTGGACCTGAAATAAAATATTTCAGACCCACGCTGGGTCTGAAATAAAATATTTCAGGCCCAACGTGGGCCTGAAATAAAACATTTCAGGCCCAGCGTGGGCCTGAAATATTTTATTTCAGGCCCACAGTTACGTTTTTTTTAAATTTTTTTTATATATTAATATATTTATTAATTATTATTAAATATATTAGTTAATATTAACCAAATTTAAAAGAATCATTTACCTTACGTTTTTACTTAAAAAATATTTATATATTAATCAAAATTTTAATAAATCGACTGAAATATTAAAAAATATTTATATATTAATCAAGTTTGAAATTTAAAATATTTTTTTAGTTTTTACCTTTCGTTTTTAGCGCCGATTCCATAATATATTATTTTAAAATAAAAGCCTGAACAAGCATGTGTACGGACGTCTCGAAATTTATTAGTGAGAGAGAGAAAGAGAAAGACAGTAGTTAAAAGAGGGGTATAAGAGGAAGTTCACATAAAAGTCTGCGCCCTTTGGTAAAATAGAAACTATGATACAGAATTGATAATTTTTAATTCTTAGATACACCCTTTGATAAATTATCCCTTTTGATAAAATTACACTTAATTTTTTAATCATAGCATCGTACTAATATGAGCTTGCCCCAATTATGCTGAGTGTGCTCCAGCCCATTTGGGAGCAGTGGCTCGCGTAGCCTCAAGCACAGCTCAGCTTATCTACTGTCAATGCGCCAATTGCCAATGCTTTAAATCCAACGACAAACCCATCGAAACAAGTCATAGGCCAAATTTGATGTTGAAAAAGATGGAGGAAACAACTAGCTGATATGGTTATGCTTCTTGTTTTTACGGATTCGAGATCTCTTAGTAAAAATTTGACATAGAGACAGATTTGATTTTTTTTTTTTTTTATGAGTTTGAGTTGGAAGATTTTTTAAATCTCCATAATTGAACATGAGGATATTATTTTCATTCTTAAATTTTTTAGACGATGATGATGGTGATAATAAAATTTGATGATTTATTATTAAATTATGAATTATTAATATTATTAAATATGTATGTTTAATTAATATTAATTTTTAATATTTATTATATTATTATTTTTATTAAAGATAGTATTATCTATCTATCTATATATATATCTATTTATTTATTTATTTATTTATTAATATCTATAAAAGACAGTTTTTCATGCAGACGTGACATTCACAGGGTGCTTAGCATTCCTGCCTAAACTGAATATAAATTTTCTAAATAAAAAATTTATAATTAAAAATACAAATTCGAAAGAAAATATACAATTATAAATTCTAAAAAGAAAAATTCAGATCTTAGTCTAAAATTAAAATTTTAAAAAATAATTTATCAAATTTAAAAAAGATAATTCAAAAAATAATTTTGATATAAGAAAAATGATAATCCTATATCTGAAGTTACCAAGGCAAATTACACACAGAGTAATTATAAAAATAGATAAAAAAAAGGTAAAAGCAACTCATACCTTTCTCGATTTTTTGGCTAAGATCAAGTGTAGTATCTATTCTTATCAATTTAATATCTGAAATGTGGGTCATTGGTCTACTTTGATATTAAATTAATTTTTATATGGGGATGACCCATCACTGTTCTTATCAATTTAATATCTGATATGTGAGTCATTGGTCCACTTTGATATTAAATTAATTTTTATATGGGAGATGACCCATCACAGTAGCTTGCTACTAAGATTTTCATGTGTCGCCTATGTGTTGCACTATAGCACAGGCCTGACACACCCCTATCAGTAAATATTTTATATTATAAAAAATAATACAATATCTTATATTGATATTAATTTATGATGAAATAAAATTATTTTTCATTTTAATTTTTTATTTAATAATCAAAATTAATATATATATTATTACTAAATATATTATTTGAATTATGTAACATTATATATCGAATGGGTATTATATTATTAATTAATTAATATCTATAAAATACGGACGTGACAAATCCACCCCGCCCATTGCAATCCCTAGCGCTACGCACCCTCGTCGTCCTTCGTCCTCATTCCTTCCTTCTACCCTCCGTTACATTTCCTCCCACCTATCGCCGTCTCCCTGCAGCTCCGACTCTCTCTTCCGCCAATCGCCACCTCCTCGGCATCGCAGATCGCTGCCTTCGCCGCCGCCGTGCCATCCATCGAGGTGCGCACTCCTATCCCTCTCTTTGATCCTCCCGCTTCTTGAATCTCTAACGAGGAAAATCTATCCATTTTCCTGATCACAATCGAACCTTCAATTTGTTCATCCCTTGGTTTGTTAGGAAAATGGGTAGAACGCTGTGGATTGATCTTTCCCCCCTTTTGTTCACCTCTGATTTGTGGATTGCTTCCTCTAGGTAGTGTTCTCTTTGTTAATATTGGCTCTCTTTCTTTTGGATTTGATTACCGACTCTACTAGCTCTGGTGAGGATGTTTCTGATTGGTTGGACATCCTTCAGTCGAGAGGTCATCACGGCTGTGTAATTTTTTTCCATGTCGAATAAAAGGGGCATGACATAAGGGGCATACCATGATTTTCTTACTTTATTATTTTATTTCTCTGTAACTTTTTTGGATCCCCGCATATTGTAATTTTTAAGATTACAAGTGAAGTTGAGTTACGTTCATGATCCGGGCATTTCATGAACTGCGAAATGTTTTATCTATTTGTTCTCTAGATTGGTGATTTGTTCTATCTATATTTAGTGCTAGCAAACTGAAGTAAGCTATGTGGCTGGTACTCTAAACTAAACTTTGAAATGTTTATACTGTTCAGGCTTTATATTTGAAGTGAAAATTCATTAGATGGATGGTATAATAGTAATTTGTGGATTGTATTTTATGCTGTCTTTGCACTTGCATGCCCATTGATGTTATTCCATGAATGTTGTAGAGGTATTTTATCATCTTTAGACAGACAACAGTTTCGTTTAATCTTATGAATTGTAAATATAAGTTTAATTTTCCCAAGTTCAATGAAATGTTTAACAAAGTGAAATGGAATAACCACTAAGTAGTATGTGCTCAAATTGTTTTGGGTTATTCAAGCACACAATTAACATGCTTCATCTCATAAATATTGATTGCGCTGAAATGGTTCTTGGTTTCTTACGGTCTGAGTTTTCAATAGCTGAAGTGAGACATCATACACTTCTTAAGGATGCTGAAGTTGCATATTGATTCCAAAGCTACTGAAGTTCCAATGCAATTATCACATCAAGTTATTGGTGTTCAATTCCATTTCAATGCAAAAAAAAACCAATTTTATTACTAAATTTTTACCTTCTTATGTTATTGCTTCCAAAGAGACAACCGAGCTACCATTATCTCTGTTGTTGGATAGTTGTTTGGTAGGTCTATGGAGTTAGCAATATTATGAGTAACACCCTATTTGCTGAATATCATGCCTCCAAAACTGGAGTAAAACTAAGGCTTTAGAAAGTTGAAGATTGCCGATGGGTGTACCAAACAAATGCTAGTAGAGAGAGCATAAGTGGAATAGGGAACATTGCACTAATATACTACAATAATAACAACTAAACAGTATTATTTTTGTAGGAATTTGGGATTGGATCTTCTTGCCTGATAGGATTTTATTTATTTATGAGAATTAGTAAGAAAAATTAGTTTCTACAGTTGTTAATATATTAAGACAAATCCAATTTAGATAATTTCAGACATTTTTTAAATGTTATTCCAATTAAGGTTGTCATAAAAGATGATCCTAGGATGGATTGGCAATGGATTGGCTAAGTTTGGTTGGACAAACGAATACCAATCTGATTATTTTCAAGAGCCATGCATGCAAGAAAAATTGATAGAGAAGCATTGAAAATCATAATAGATTTAAATTTTATTGGGAGGATGAATGACATCATTCAAATTTGGACATAGAAAGTTGGTTTTGAAAGTCTCAACCCATCTAACTAACTTTTTTTCCCCTTCTTTATCCTACTTCTATCCAGCTATGAGATGAGAAGCTTTGTTGCATAGCCTTGTTGATTGCGTGCGAGTTTAAGGAGATGCCAACCTCTCCCTTGTCATTGTTAATTGTAACTATAGTTATTTAAAGACGTGAGGTGCCTAAAAGCGTATAGGTGTTATGGGGCTGAGGTGCAAGATAAGGCGCAGGTCTTACCGAAGTAAGATGTTTTAGATAAAAATTTTTACAATTCAAATATATATATAAGAAATTTCTGTCAAAATATTTCACTAACAAAATTATAATTCACAAAATATTAAACAATAATGTAAATATAAAATTCACTAAGAAATAAGTATGTTATATGCATAATTTAAATAAATACATTATATGTGTAATTTTAATAAATATGTTATAGCATTAATATAAAATATATTAACTAAAAATAAAAAATTTAATCTAAATACTTAAAATATAAAAATTAAAATATATTTAAAAAAAAGATATATATATATATTTTATTACATTAATGGGATAATTTTATTAAGGTTTAATTAAGCCTATTTAAATTATCCCTACTATAGGTAGGGGTTGATTAAAATTATTAACTTAAGTTTTATTTAATTAAAAGCTAATTTACTTCTTGTTATGTGGGGCTTCCTCGATGTGTCCTCCACTCAGGGGTTGTTGGACGTCCTTCGCTACTACAGGGCTCGTGCGAAGCGTTCACTGTCGCTGTGAAGTTCGTACGATGCCTCCTCGGCCACTGCAAGGGTTGGGCTTAAAAAAATAAATTTCACTTCAATAAATCGAGAAAAATCGTGCCTTACGCGTGCCTGCTGCCTCTCAAAAGGCGCATGCTTCTTTCAACCAATGCGCCTTGGTAAATCATCACAACTATGATTGTCACGCTATCATAAATCGAGAGAGAACACAATACCCTCAAACTAACGTTGACCTGTTTAATCGAATGTAGATCCAACTTTGTTGTCCCCAGACCTTATCCAAATTGATATTATTGAGGCCTAATTAAACCTTAAGTTTCAACTAAATTTGGGCAAAGTACATTTGGTTCTAAATCAATTTAATCCAGTTCCTTTTGGGTGCCATAGAGCCAATTACCAAACCGATAAACTCAAACACCCATTTCCTTGACATAACTATCTGATTAAATTACAAGAAATGACAAAACTATTCTGGATATAACATGTATACTAATACCTCAAACTAACTAATTATTGAGTATGATTATATGTAATAATCTGATACTGATAATATTGCAAACAGTAGAATTGTATATGATTCTTAATAGCTTAATTGCTGATATGACTATAATTTTCTTTGTTCTCATTTAATATTATGTGTTGTTTATATATAATCTGGCATAATAAATTGAACAATTTATTATTATTATTATTTTGAGCTTAATTTATTATCTCATACATGAAATGCTTCTCCTTTCTTTTAAAATTTACATTTTAATTCCATACATTCTACTAATCTAATATGACTGATATTTAGGTTTTATTACTATCAATTCACAATATTGATATTGATATTGATATTGATTTTGATATCCATGGTTTTGATCAACCATGATGTGGCTCATATTTACTATAATTTAATTAATTTAGAGGGCTTCTTAATCTACTTGAGATGACTCATGAAAATTTTGACATTACATTGATAATGTCTTAATCAGTTGTTAGGAAATGCCCCATGTCAAGATCAAACTTATTACTCTTTTACATGTGCATGCCATGGTTTTTTGCTATTTGTTTATGATTTCTCTTTTTCTTGTCTGGACCATTTTGGTTACTTTTTTGTCTCCTCTTACCAAGTTTCATGATGTCCATGAAAGTTTCTATGCATAAGGTTGCCAAAGCTTATCTAGGCAACCTACTATATGTTGGGATCTTCCGGCGACATAAACAAAATCCGCAGTGGAAATAAGATCCCTCGAGCGATCCATACGAAAGAAAAACTCGTATAAAGCCGATCTGTAGCTACTTATCTTATAGATATACCTTTGATGTGTGCCCATTCGTTTATCCCGCTCGTCCAAGGTGCGTCGGATCTCTTGCACGTTCAAGCGTCCGTGCCTCTATGCGTATCCACACGAACACAATCTCTCAACTTCGGAGAAGAACTACCTTAGTTGTGCTAGAAACTTGAGGTAGTTCGCAGAGACACCAAGAACCCCAAAATAGGGTTTCGACCAAAGAGGGAGAAGAGGAGGAAGAGAGAAAGGGAAAAAGACTAAGGCACCATACAAATGACAAGAAACTCTTTTATACTCATCCCATGAATATGAAGAGGTTTTTGTCCCTTTGCTTCCCTTCATTAAAGCCAATAAAGAGCACATCTTCTCATGTGGCTCTTCAACTTCTCTCCATTCAATGAAGAGAGACTTTTCCTCTTCCTTTATTATTAATTCATTAAACACTTTAATGAATTAATATCTCATTCAAATGTGGTTGAGTATAATATAAATGAGTCTAATTCAAATTAGATCTCAATCCCATAATCCAATTGGATTCACTTCAGTCTAACTCAATCAATCCAATTTGGATCAAATCTTAGTCAAATTAAGATCAATCAATCTCCGAAGCATCGTGTCCTTAGTGTGCGACCCAATAGGTTCTCGTAACGTTGGCAATGTGCGTAAACCGCTTTAGACACATAAGCAATGAGCGGCATCTAGCAATGCATCATTGCTACCCAAGTAACAAGAAAAGTCGAGATCCGACTTAACCTCCGTGACTATGATAATGTATGACTTTGTCCTTCTATCCTCGATATCTAGATTGACCAATGAGGCATAGACTGTGTCATCCTCGATTAATCTTTGTGTTTCTTTATCCCAAGTAGACTTACTCAAATAAATGAGCTCAATATCTCATATTGACTCATTTGAGCATGGACATGCGTTTTAGCAGTCCTACTGGATCAAGGGGTCCACAGATATCACTCCCGTCATATGGGAGGGATAGATCCCATCTACATCACTCACATCCCTCTGCATAATTCATTATATACCCAGTGATCGACTTTATAGTCCATCCTGTTACGGGTGATGTTTGACGATACCAAAGTATATAACTCCTCATGTAGGGAACCGTAATGACTTTAGGTCTAAGGATTATTCATACTAATTTTCACATGAGAAAGTTTATGATAATCATATGACAATCTATGAAACTTTCTCATGGCGGGTCAATTCAGTACACATTCTCTAATGTATACTCACGTGTCATGTCAACTTGATATCACATATCCATGACTTGTGAGCTCAAGTCATCAATTTACCTATATGTTAGTCTTTATGCATTAATATTGTTTTTGAATATTAATGCTTGACTAGGAATGATTTAGTGTAGTGTTCTCTACATTATCTTACTATCGATTTAACCAATCGATATGATGTAGATAAGAACCTACCACCCAAGGACATTATTATACTTAGTTATTTGACACAAGTATAAAATAAGTATAATAACCAAACATGCCTTTAGTAATGATAGAATATGATACAAAAAGTCCCTAGTCAATCATCATATAATTGGCTCTAGGGCTCCTACTAACACTATATCCCTAATGTTTTTTCTCTTTGACTAAATGCATTGTGTTCAATTTGCTCTTCATGGAGAACTTCCTCCCTAATATCATGCTAAAGAGTTTAATTTCTAAATAATTTGGCAAGAAAGTAAGGAATATCGCTCACCTAACTATGTGGATCTCTAGGATTTTTGAGATAAAAATTGATATATGATTAACTATTTTTTTGTGACTTTTTCTCTAGTTTCATAGTTGCTTTTGTCAACAGTTAGAAATTTATTAGTAGAGGCTATTTATTTTTCTTTCTTATTTTTTGAGGGCTATTCATTTTTCATAAATAATTCTTCATCTATGAGGAACTCTATATGCACTTAGACAATCTCATTACTTGAGTTTGCTTGTCTTTGCAAAGATTCATCCATTATTCACGGACAATTACATTTCATGTTTGTACAGGCTTTATTAACTTTAAATGGAAAGTCACTATGCAAATGATGAAATATTAGGATACAATCCTTCAACGAAAGCAAGTAATGAATCAGATGTGCTAGAGAAAGATAAAAATTCTTTTTTTGAATGTAAATCTGAGGGTGAAAATCCAGAGAAATTTGGGGAACGTACTGTTGCTCATACAAATGATATATTTGTTTATAGACAAGATGTTGTAAAATGCAGTAAACGTGAAGGTCTACTTGGAATTATTGTCGAAGTGGCTGGTGATTCAGACACAGAAGGCAGCATCACAGATGATGGCAGCGAGATTGATGAAGACAAGGGTGATCAGGACCATGCTGGGAGTAATGGTGATAATAATAGTAGTAACAACTACGGTGATGATAACATCAATACTCTTCCAGATGGGCAAGTTAGAATAACATGGAGTGATGGTGTTGAGACAACAGAAAATACTAATGATATCACAGTAGTAGACAGAAGTTTTTTGCATGGTGATATTGTTGCTTCTGCTATTGATCCAACTGGAAAACTAGGGCTTGTTATTGATGTCAATATTGTAGTTGATTTACTTTCTATGAATGGTGAGGTGATAAACAATGTTTGCTCTAGAGATCTTAAACGCATAAGGGAATTCAGTGTTGGTGATTTTGTAGTTTTTGGCCCTTGGCTTGGCAGAGTGGATGAAGTGTTAGATAATGTCACTGTTCTGTTTGATGATGGATCTGTATGTAAAGTAGTTAAAGCTGACCCTCTGCGACTCAAACCTGTTTTGAAGCCAATTGTTGATGATGCAGATTGCCCATACTATCCTGGTCAAAGGGTTAGAGCTGTTTCTTCCTCTGTTTTCAAAAGTTCTAGATGGCTTTCTGGCTTATGGAAAGCTAACCGTCTTGAAGGCACTGTCATCAAAGTTCAGACAGCTTTAGTGGTTGTCTATTGGATAGCTTCAGCTTATCTTGGTATTGGTACTAATTCAACATCTCTTCCTGCTGAAGAGCAGAATCCAAAGAACTTAACTCTGTTGTCTTGCTTTACACACACAAACTGGCAAATAGGTGATTGGTGTCTACTTTCATCTTGTCAGCAACTATCATCTGCTGCTGATAGTATTCCAACAGAGAAATTGAAAGAACCAATAGGCGACTACAATTGCCATATAGAGAATAATCAAATAAACTCTTGCATTTATGATGGAGCATCCACAGCTGCCATTGAACAAGTGTTTACTGATGTTGATGATCAACAATCTACACTTGGTCAACTAGTGGTTACCGATGACAATCGACAATCTACACTTGGGCAAGTTACAAAAGGTTCTTCTGAATGTACTTCAACTTCTAAAGAATTTTGTGGTCATACTCGAAGTGATGATCACATAAGTAATGCTAGAACATCTATAGGTGATTCAAATGGCACCGAGTCAACTGGTACACCCAAAAATTGCTTATGCAGTAGTTCTTCAGTTTCAAAGGAGGCTTCTCATGAAAGCTGGCCAACGTACCGTAAAAAGCTGCGGAAAGTCTTTTTTAAGAGAGAGAAGAAAGCTCGGAAAAAAGAAGAGAACTTTGAAAGAGCTCTTTTCATTCTAAACACTATTACAAAGGTTGATGTTGTATGGCAAGATGGAATTAAAGAATATGGGCTGAAATCCACATCACTAATTCCAATTCATACTCCAAATGATAATGAATTTTTCCCTGAGCAGTATGTGATTGAAAAGGGATCCAATGAGGAAGATGGTGCTTGTGAATCTAATCGTATTGGAGTAGTAAAAGCTGTCAATTCTCAGCAGCGTACTGTATGTGTGAGATGGCTTAAGCCTGTGTGCCGGCCAGAAGACTTAAAGGAATTTGATTGTGAGGAAGTTGTTAGTGCATATGAACTTGATCCACATCCAGATTATGATTACTGCTATGGCGATGTTGTTGTACGCTTACCCACTCCTACAATTTCTAATGATCTAATAAAATCTGAATTTCCTACTGAGGCACAAGGAAGCCAACTTAATACAGAAGCATTAGCAGATGAATCAAGAAAAGAAGACCTAACTAACGAAGAGAATCAGGTCCAAAATGAAGAGTTTTGTGAGATCTTTACAAGCCTATCTTGGGTTGGAAATATAATTGGTCTCCAAGATGGTGACATTGAGGTTACATGGGCCGATGGGATGATTTCAAAGGTATACTGTCTGCTTGAGAAAACTGGACTGGTTTTCATGTTTGAGGCCTTCATAGAATTAACATAAAATCTAAATCTATGAGTTTCCTATTTTTTTATAATATTGCTTATCTACTTTAACCATTTTTTTTTCAGGTGGGACCTCAGGAAATTTATGTTGTTGGTCGAGATGATGATGAAGTCAGTGATGATGGTGCTAGTTGGGAAACAGTTGATGAAAATGAGGTGGATGTACTCGATAGCAATGAGAAGGTTGATTCGATATGTTCATCCTTGTTAATAATTATTCTTCTTTTTTTCTTTTTTTTTTATGTTTTTAATATGTATGTCTTCAATTCTAGGAAACTGATTCACAGAATCCTAGCAAGGGCCCTGTCCAAAAAGAAAAGAGTACTGCAACGTCACAAGAAGACAATACTGGTGGACTAAGTGGACCACTTGCAGTATCTCTAGCTGCTTTTGATTATGTTACAAAGTTTGCGACTGGGTTACTTTTTCAGGCTAAGAAACAGTTGGACGTATCAGGTTCAGATCAGATAAAAGAAAGTGAAGTAGATTATAAAACAAACCATGCTACTTCTGAAATGACATTAGATGAGGAAGATGAGAGTAAAGGTTCTGATGTTTCAGAGGGTCTTGTTGCACAAACGCTACTTGAATGCACAGAAGTAGAGTATGATCATGAGCCAACAAAAGAGACTGAAATGAAAGTCGATGACAATTTGAACCAATCGTCATCAACACAGAATATTGACAGAGGAACAAATAGTATGGATGATGCATATACTTTCAAGCACTTCGATGTTGCTGAAAATCCTCAAGATCATCATTATCTTGGTCATGCTGAGGCGGTAATTGATTATTTATTCAATTTGATGCTCATTTTTTGAGGCAAAGTTTTCACACAGCTCAGTTAAACATTCTTCATATATTTGCTGTACTTTTAATCAACCATTGTCTATTTCATTCTTAATTCTTGATGTCAAATTTTTATTATGGTTTTGCTTTTTATTTGAGTTTTATGGCTCTATTAATCACAACAATCAAAATGCAGTGTAATGGTGGCAGGAAGTGGGTTAAAAAGGTTCAGCAAGAATGGAGTATTCTTGAAAAGAACCTACCTGGTAAGTGAATATAGCTGAATAGGCAGTATTCACATGCAGACATGATGCAAACTTAAACTCTAGTTGTGCTCTTGTTTACAGATGCTATCTATGTACGAGTATTTGAAGACCACATGGATTTAATAAGAGCGGTAATTGTTGGAGCAAGTGGGACGCCATATCATGATGGCCTCTTTTTCTTTGATTTTTACCTTCCTCCAGACTACCCTCAAGTCCCACCGGTAACTATGTTATTATCTTCTAATTTCATACACAACTTAATGATTTTAGTCTTTTAGATACTAACATTCTGTTTACTATAGGTCTCTTTGTTTGCTGCTCACTTAAACTAATCAAAAACTAATCTTGTTTAGTCATTTTTCACTTGTGTTGGTTTCTACAGTTGATAACTTTCGTTGCTAACTCTTATTGATTCTGCAGTCAGTCTATTATCATTCTGGCGGCTTGCGGATAAATCCAAATTTGTATGTGGACGGGAAGGTGTGCTTAAGCTTGCTAAATACATGGACGGGCAGGGGAAATGAAGTCTGGGATCCATCTTCTTCTAGCATCCTCCAAGTCTTGGTTTCATTACAGGGATTGGTTCTCAATGATAAACCATACTTTAATGAAGCTGGTTATGATAAGCAGATTGGAACCGTTGAAGGCGAGAAGAATGCAATACCATACAATGAAAACACCTACCTACTCAACTTGAAAACTATGCTGTACCTTTTGAAAAGGCCCCCCATGGTAAGTGCATGAGATAGGCAGAAGTTAAATTTCTTTATTTTTTTTTCAGTTTATATTGCAGTTGTGATATCTTTTCTATCTGTTATTCATTTCCTTGATTGTTTGACAACACACATACATTTATTGAAAAAAACTTGTCTGTTTTATCGGATTATTAAATGAAAATACACTCACATATGCGCCAACACCCACATGAGAGCATTGACACACATGTTAATTGAAATAACTAGTCAGTTTTATTGGACTCTTAGGTGGAAAATGCACTCATGAACACACATAACTTGTCAATTTTAATGGAATATTAGGTAAACTTGAAAATGACCTTTCAGTGTTATTGGATAATTAGATGAAAATGCACTCATATCTTCTTCATTGAGATGGTATTTGTCGAAGTACCTGATCTTATCATAGAATTTTGAATACCCATCATGGTGAATCCATTTATTGAGTTTAGTTCTTCTTGCTATGTGAACATGATAGGCTTCAAAAAAATATAGTTAGCTATTGTTATTATTATTATTATTATTATTATTATTATTATTATTATTATTATTATTTTTGCAATGTGGATGTGTCCTCACTTGAAAACCAAATGTAATGTTTACTTCGGAGAATCTAAAATAGTTCTAGGTACTGTTGTTAATGACTACTTCCAATAGTAACATATCCTTGGTATTCCAGTTTTTCCACATTAATTGGGGAGCCAAATTTTATCAAATTTCTTACCAATCCTATTACATTTTCTTCCACATGGTTGGATATGTTTTTTTTCCTGATCTTTATGTTATTGATTCAGCATTTTAAAGACTTTGTAAAGGATCACCTCCGCAGGCGTGGTCATTATATTATTAAAGCTTGTGAAACCTACATGGAAGGTTGCGTGGTCGGTTCCCTTACTAGCGATGCCTGCTTGGCTGAAAAGAGCCGGGAGCATTCTTGTTCTGTAGGTTTCAAGTTAACTCTTGCAAAAATTTTACCACGACTGATTTGTTCATTTAGGGAAGTAGGTGCTGACTGCCACCAATTCAAACATCTACTCAAATTCGAAAACCCTTCATAAAGTTGAACAACCCCAAGATTTTTATGGTTTACTTCGACAGTGTTTTGGTGATGGTGCCATATCATCGGAATTGGAACCTAGCTTGGAAGGTTGTTTCATAAAGCATTTAGAAAATAATTTCTAGATGCTAAGGTCTCTTGTGGGTTTCTTTTGCGATAACTGTACTGTATTCTTGTCATCCACCACACAAAAAAATCTAGAGCTTCATGTTGAATATGTTATTATCTCATGGAAATGATTAAAAATATTCATTGTTTTCAGCAATAATTCTATACTAGTGATTCTTTGATGATATTGTACGTTCTACTCAATTTCAAACTTTTCTTTTTGATTACAAATTTGGAGTATTATAGAATGCTTTATATCTGTGTTGTAGAGAATAGCTATTGCTCTTTCTACCAATAGATCATCTGAAGTAACCCTTTTCTTTTATAATTTTATAGTTTTAGGTCAATGTAGCAATTTTATCAAAATTACTATATGATTTCAAATTGTCCAAAATTTTAATCGTAGCTCCCTATTGTGTTTCCTAAACCCATTAGATTCATACAATATTTTCCTTTGGCAATTTTAAATAGTTTAGATGTATGTAATAGTTTGCCAACTATTGCAAATATGAGTCCGCGTGTTCCCTTGAGCCTACTAAACTGGTATAATTGCTTTTGCAATTTAGATCAGTTTTCATTTATTACTTTTGGATAAAATTATTATATGGATCCAAACTACTCACATCTCAAATATGAACTTTCTCTCGTGTTCCCTCGACTCATAGAACACATACAATCTTTTTTTAATATAATTTTGAACAATATCGATCCATATAATAATATTTTCACACTACTATTTTGATCTAAACCGTTCAAAATTATAAACATGAACCCTCTGTTGTGTTTCATATATAGATGAGTTTGTTTACAAATAAACACCAGTTATGTTTCCTGGGCCATTTGGACCATTTCTAATGTAGACCAATTTAAATCCATGTACTAATTTTAGTCAAAATTACTTCATAAAGGCAAATTGCTTAAGTTTCACAATAAGTGCTCCGAAGGTTCCCTAGTCCCCTAATACACATCTAAATGGACAAATTAGATAATATTTTAATCCATGAAGATAAAATTTCAATCTAAGATCGAAAGTTACGTTTTAATTTTCAAATTCAAATTTACAACATTATACCAAACGTTATATCAATTCAAGTTATAGTATCACTGTGCTCCTTATCACAAGTGAAGAAATCTAGTAGAACAAAAGAAAAAATTGTCTCACAAAAACTATAGTTTAAAGGTAAAAACCTTAAGCCTAAAGAATAAAAGATTATAAATGAATTAATAATGACATGGAGTAGTGTAGTAGAATATTAGTTTTTTAGTTGTTAAATGAGCTCCGTTTCTTTATCTATTTATAACTTTAAAAATGATCCTATATAAGTTTTGATCCCGGCTCATGTTTATGGGCCTGGCCCACCGTGCGGGTAAGCAGGCCGGCCTTCCTAGCGCCCTGTTATCGGGGGTCTAGGTCAAAGGACCCCTGAGGGCCCATCAAATGGGTAGTTCAAACAGTTGATTCGGCTTGACCTCGACCAGAGAATACTTCTTGAGTCATGGGATGACTAAGCCCCAAGGTTTCATGAAGGCATGGGTCTGAGTTAGAGGAAGCTCGACCATCACTCCAAAGTTCTCTTACAGTGAAGGCCCCGAACGGCAAGGGTGCTGAGGCTTCAGCCAATTCACTGCGGATTCACGAACTCAGCCGAAGTGTTGCCGCTCGGGCGCACTCTGACCCGGGAGGCGTAATTACTCTCAATAAAGATGACCTTTGAGCCTGAATTCGTTCCCAGTCCCCGAGTCAGCACCAATACTATAAGCCGTCAGTCGACACCAATACTATAAGCCGCCAGTCGACACCAATACTATAAACCACCAGTCGGCACCAAGTCGCCAATCGGCACTAGCATTCGAGGTTTTGTCGTGATCCACAGGAACACCCACTCCCTGACACGAGACTAGTAGAAGAAGTATGGGGTCGGCGTAGCTCTGACATCATTCAGGCCAGAATCGCAAGTATCCCGCTGATGCCATGATCTGTAGCGGCCCCGCCTCTATGGTCCCCGCAGGCAACCCTCTAGGCCGGCGACCCTACGGTCTTCCCACCCCTGGCAGTGGGTTTTTGCCTTCCCCAGGATTCGAACTCTAGACCTCCAGGCTAAGTACTAAAGTTCCTGAATCCTGGTACCAAGTGAGCTACCAGGATTCAAGAACTTTAGTACCTAGCCTGGAGGTCTAGAGTTCGAATCCTGGGGAAGGCAAAAATCCACTGCCAGGGGTGGGAAGACCGTAGGGTCGCCGGCCTAGAGGGTTGCCTGCGGGGACCATAGAGGCGGGCCGCTACATATAGCTCACTTGGTACTAGGATTCAGAAACTTTAGTACTTAGCCTGGAGGTCTAGAGTTCGAATCCTGGGAAAGGCAAAAATCCACTGGCCAGGGGTGGGAAGACCCGTAGAGTCTCGGGCCTAGAGGGCTGCTTGCGGGGACCATAGAGGCCGAGATCGCTACATAAAAAGGCACCTTTTTATTGTAATGACCCGGCTCCTCGGCCCCTCGGGCGGCCCAACTGGCGGCCCATTTGGCGACTCCTTATGTCGTCAACCGACGACCAATGGCCGTCCCGTTATTCACAAGTACTTCCCACCACTGGCCAGTGGATTTTTGCCTTCCCCAGGATTCGAACTCTAGACCTCCAGGCTAAATACTAAAGTTTATGAATCCTGGTACCAATTGAGCTATCAATTGGTATCAGGATTCATAAACTTTAGTATTTAGCCTGGAGGTCTAGAGTTCGAATCCTGGGGAAGGCAAAAATCCACTGGCCAGTGGTGGGAAGTACTTATGAGTAACGGGACGGCCATTAGTCGTCGGTTGACGACATAAGGAGTCGCCAAATGGGCCGCCAGTTGGGCCGCCAAGTGGGCCGCCAGTTGGGCCGCCCGAGGGGCCGAGGGGCCGGGTCGTTACATGATCTCCCTGCCATACCCTGGCACCCCATACTACGCTCGCCTACATCTGTGTCAGGCCAAGCGGCGCCTGACGACGCTCGCCCTTAAATTGACAACGCCCCTTTCCTTATTCCGGTATGCGACACAATTATTAGGATGTATACTAAAAGCTTTGCTTTTGGTTAAAATACATTTATATTTTAAAGAGAATCACAAAATCACACAGTACATATTTATATTAGTATGTGCACAAAATGTCTCATACTTGGCATTATATATAACATGGTGTGTGGTGTCGCACAGAAGATCATGTTATCAAGTTCCTTGCAAAAGTATAAGAAAGAGACTCACAACCGAGATGGAGTTGGACAAACCATCGGGATTGTTGTAGTGTAATTAGGTGTGGTTTGTCTTAACTATAGAATTACACTAGTGCACTTTGTGTGAATTGAGTAGGATCAAAAGAGAGGTCATCCAATTTTGTACTGACTTCATAAATTCGATTAGACATCGGATATATATTATGGAGTACGATATCTTAATCCCGAAATAATAAGGGACACATATAATTATTTATTATTTCTTTGACTTACCAATGAGCGAGATTTATTCTATTAAATCGATAGGCCCGGTAAATTGGGAAATAATATTAATTATATAGTGTGCCATTGATTATTAACGGAATTCGTGTCCTAGTGAGTTAGGATGATGATGTCCCCTTGGTGAGCTCAAAAGGATCGTCATGTTAAATCTTGCAAGTAGACTATGGTCCGACATGATGAAAAAGGTTGAGTGTTACTAATCAAGGATCAAAAGGATAATTAATTTAATTGTCAGTAAATTAAATTAATTATCGGACATTCGATATCTTAAACATGGGGAGATGGATGACTCATAATAGGTGGAGCCCATATGAAAATATGAGGGTTGGTGAGGAAGTTCAATAAGATCCTTTAGTGTAATGGATCTCCATTAATCGATCGGGTTTGGATCCATTAGCGTGCCAATAACCAACTCCTCCTCATGGTCCCGACCTTAGCCCTATAAATACCCCATAGGAGTCATGGTACAAGGAATTAATCAAGAATAATCATCCAACAAACCAAAACCCACAACCTCTCTTCTCTCTCCTAGGGTTGCGGCAGCCCCTCTTGGGTCCGGCGGCAATAGGGAGAAGAAGGAGAAAAGAGGCAGCGTATCCTCTGAGATTTCTTCTTCCTCTCTACTCATCTTTGGCTGGAGCAACTCCTGGAGTGGCTGAATCCGGCGGAGCAATGAGGAGGAGGGAGATTTGTGCGCCGCAACAAAGAAGAAGGAGAAGGAGAGGGCAGCTCGAGTTTTCATCATCTTCCTCCACTTCCATTGCTTCTTCTCCCGTGGTAGGAGTCTCCTTGAGGCCGAAAGCAAGTCCAGTAGGTCAGGGAGAAGCATGGTCACCGGCGGCACAAATTTGGAAACTTTCTTTCCATATTTGTGGTCGGCGCAAGAAGTAGAAGGAAGGAGGGTGGTTGCGGGTTTGTTGGGGAAGAAGAAGGAGTTCATTCATCTTCTTCATCTGTAACGCCCGAAAATTCTCAAAACTAATTTTAGAAATATCCTAGAATTTATTTCTAATTTATGGATATTTTTATAGAATTTTTCCATGGACAAATAAGGCAAAAATAAATAAAAATAGAATGCGCAGTAAAAAAATTTAAGTGGGGTTTGACTCCTAGACCTTTAGCATGAGAGGAGAATAAGCTTAGTAAGTGGGATGATTTGTTTTCATTAAAATAAAATAGAGGAAAAGATAAATAAGGTGAAGTTAGTTAAATTTTCCCATAGGTATAAAAGGGAAACTTAAGGGGGTTTAGATTTATTTTTTTCCTCACCTTCTCACCGCCGACCCCTCCCTCTCGTGCGAATCTTCCTCTCCCTCTCCCGAGTCTCTCTTCCTCCCTCACTCACGGCAAACCAAGGAGGAGGTCCAAGGGTCTTGTGTTGGGCGGATTCAAGAAGGAGGACACGCTAGGGGATCTTCTCAAGGAGTAGTTCTTCGTTAGAGTCTCTCCGAGACTCCAAGGATCTTCCCTCTTCCTAAACCCTACCCATTAGAGTTGTAAGAACAAACGCAGGATGTAAGTACCCCTCACCTGCAGTATAAGTAGCTTCGTTCGTATGCATAATCATTTTAGTTTTATCTATTTGTAAGTTTATGCTCATATGTGTAGATTAACTCCCTCTACAGACTTTAAGGGCACCACTAGATGGGTTGGACGTGCTTCCCCCTTTAGTTTGGGGTTTAGACACACCGTCGAGTGCTTAGGGAGTGTCCTTAAAAGAAAAGGGGAGTTTTAGGCACGCAAGGTGCTCGAGAAAATGTTAAGAAGCTATAATATGAGTTTTAGCATGTTTATGAAATTAGCTACCCTTCCTTAATGTTTATGGACCCTAGTTCGTTCATTGGGTGGGCTACTAGATCGGCTCTAGGTTCTAGATCGTCTAGTAGATGCAAGGTTAAAGAAAAGAATATTTATGAAAGTATTTTACTTTTTATGGCATGTGCTTGGACTCTAGTTCGTCCATGGGTGGGCTCCTAGATCGCCCCTATGCCCCTAGATCGCCTAGTAGTACCCTAATGGATTCGAGATTAGCTATCTCAGATCTATTTAGGGATGCACACATTAGCAACACATTACCGGGCCCACAGATGCATGATTTATTAGTATTTTCACTTACTATATGTATAAGTTTCAAAAGTTCAGTAATAACTTTAACTGAAAATAGTTTTAAGATCATGCTTAGTTCAGTTAGATTCTATGAATGCCATGTGAATTTAGTTATAAGACTATGATTTAGTCCATGTGCTCAGTATGATGAGTTTGCCATGATATCTGTTTAGATCATATGTTTCAAAAAGAATAAATGACAAGCATGATATGTTTTCTTACATGTGTTTTCAAAAGCATGATTTTCGAAATATGCATGGTTTTATGAGGAGGATGGTACTTACTAAGCTTTATGCTTATAGTTTCTTTTTTCCTTATACTGCAGATAAGGGCAAAGGAAAAATAGAGTAGTGGAAGCGGCAGGGATGATGTGGAGTGTGTCATGGTGGAACTTGGAATGAAAAGAACCTTGGGAACTTGGATTATGAGGACGCATTATTAAGAATGTTAAATGAATTAGTTTCTTTGACATGCTTATCATTTTCCGCATCTTAAGTACCTTTGTTATATTATTAGCATCACTCTTTGTTGGTGCAATCATGTTTAGGTCAAAGGTTGACCTAGTTTGACTGAGCTCGGGTGAGCTTAGGTCTATGGGAGATTGTTGGTGCAATCTTGGTTAGGTCAGGATTGACCTGGTTTGACAAAGCTCAGGTGAGCTTGAGTCTGGTAAGCTCGGGTGAGCTCGAGGTCGTATGTTTCGATGTTTGATAATGATGTTTGAGTGGTCATGATGTGTGAGTCAAGTGGGTCAAGGTTGACTGGAGACTTGACTGGGAAAGACCTAGTGAGACTAGGTGAAGTCCAGGTAGATCGGGGAGATCGTACGCTGGCATGGCAAAAGACCTAGTGGGACTAGGTGAAGTCCAGGTAGATCGGGGAGATCGTACGCTGGCATGGCAAAAGACCTAGTGGGACTAGGCAGACCTAGTGAGACTAGGTGAAGTCCAGGTAGATCGGGGAGATCGTACGCTGGCATGACAAAAGACCTAGTGAGACTAGGCACACCTAGTGGGACTAGGTGAAGTCCAGCTGGATCGGGGAGATCGCAGGCTGGCAAGGGAAAAGACCTAGTGGGACTAGGTGAAGTCCAGATGGATCGGGGAGATTGCATGCTGGCAAGGTGGAAGTCTACCGAGAGACTAGACCTAACTCGAGGGTTAGGCGAATCTGGTTGGGAACCAGGTTAAGTCCGAGCTGGGAGCTAGGCAGTAGAAATCCAGGTTGGTCAACGGGGTTGACCGGACACTTGGTAGGGGTTCCTAGACTTGTAGGAACAAGTTAAGGTGGACTCAATCGATTGGGCAATCGATTGAGTCAATCGATCAGGTGATCGATTAAAGTGGTTTTCGCGAGAGGACAGAAGGGTCCTGAATCGATTGGGTAATCGATTCAGGGTATCGGTAATCGATTGGCTAATCGATTAGGGCAGCTTGCGCGAGAGAACAGAGAGGCTCTGAATCGATTGGGTAATCGATTCAGGGTGATGGTAATCGATTGGCTAATCGATTACGGTTCGAAAACTAGCCGTTGAACGGCTAAGTGTGACGTGGTAATCGATTGAGTAATCGATTACCAAACCCTAGGCGACGGGTATAAGGTCTTTCGCGCAGGTTTTGGCCGAAGCTCTTCTTCCTTCTTTCACTCCATTTCAAGAGAAGCTTTGGGGCTTAGTGTTGCTGCACTTCCAAAGTTCTAGAGGCGATCACAAGCTTGAAGATAGCAAGGAAAGCAAAGTGAGCTTAATATTGTAAATCTTGTAAGATTTTCCATTGTATTTTTTTTTTGCTTCCTCTTGTTGTATCTCATTGTAAGCTTGTAAGAGGTTTCTCCACCTCAAGAAGGAGACTTTCATAGTGTATGAGAGTGTGAGGAGAGTGGATCCTTGGATTAGTCACCCGACCGGGGTGGATACCAAGTAAATCCTTGTGTTAGCGATTGCTTGAAGTCTTCCGCCGCAACAAATCATCAACAAGCGAATCGAAGCTAATCACCCCCCCCTCTAGCTCGCCAATCGGTCCCAACAAGTGGTATCAGAGCAAGGTTGCTCTTATTTGGACTCATCGCCAAGAGGGCAAGAGCTAGAGGAAGAAGAAGAAGTTGGAAGAAACCCTAATTTCAAGAAGTCATCATTTAAGGGTTTCAACTTCAAAGATGGAGTTTGGCTATGACACAAGGGCACCTCCACCATTCGACAAGGTAAATTTTGGTCTTTGGAAGTCAAAGATCGAAAATTTCTTCATGATGGAGATAGAGCAATGGTTTGCTCTAATGGAGGGTTTTGAAGCTCCAACAAGCACAAAAGGAAAACTCCTCAAGAAAAGCAAATAGAATGAGGAGCAAATCAAGAGATGCGAGGCCAACTACAAAGTGATCAAGCTATTGGTCAACCTTTTGCCAAGCACCATCTTGGACAAGATTGGAGAATTCAAAGACGCCAAAGAGCTTTGGAGCACATTGGCAAGGCTTCATGAAGATCCCTCCACTATACTAAATCAAGAAAAATCCGAAGAGGGAGATTCATCAAGTGAAGAGGACTCGGAAGTTGAGAGGTGCTCAACATCCGAAGATGAAGCTCAAGAAACCTCTACCTCAAGGGTTGAAGAGGAAATTCAAGAAGCCTCCACCTCTAGGATTGAGGGGGAGCAAAATGTGTCATTGGCATCGGATCAAAGACAAGCTTCAACATCATATTCCAATGTCAATGAAGAAGAAGAAAGTGCCACCCCTACAAGCAAAGGTATAAACATTTCAATTTGCAAAAATAAAGATCACATTATTTGCTTTGAGTGTAGGGAAAGAGGACACTATAAGAGTAAGTGTCCCAAATTGGTCAAGAAGAAGGTGCTAGTGGCACCCAAGACCAAAGAGAAGCCAAAGGAGGTCGGCCCCGTGGCAAAGAAGGATAAGAAGCACATTGTGTGCTTCTCATGCAAAGCAAAGGGACATTATCGAAATCAATGTCCAAAGGGGAAGAATCCGACCAAGGCTAAAAGGAGGAGCTCAAGTCAAGGGGGAGCCTCCAAGAATAACACTAAGGTACCATTAGGTAATGGTACTTATTTAAATCATGATAATATGCATGCTAGAGATAACCATTATCATTTTAATGCTATTTATCATGAAAATAGGAGGTATAAAAACCCTAAGGAAAACTATAGAGCTTTCCATGCTAGGACTACCACCTCTAAGGATAGGGAACAAATTAGGAATTTCCAAGGTAGACCTACCCAATCCAAGGCTAAGAAAAACAATCACCAAGGCTATACTAGAAAACCAAGCCTTGAGGAGGTAATGATCGAAAATCAAGTTTTGAGGTCAAAATTGATAAATTAGAAAAATCCCTCAAAAGAATAGAAAATCTATTTAAGGGATCAAAAGGTCAAAACCTAGATCTAGGAAGTCAAGGACCTTCTAGGAGCAAGAAAGGTTTGGGATACAAACCTAAGACTAAGGATGATGGTCCATCCTATCATAGAGTTCCATATAAATATGGAACTAAATCTAGGTCTAGAAGTCAAGTCAAGGCCACAAGGGAAGCTATCCCTAGGGTTGACCAAGACAAGACAAAGGTGACTAAGGCTTCCGAAAAGTCTAGAAAAGTCACTAGGAAGGTATCAAGGGAAGGTATCCCTAGTGAATACCTAGAACACCCAAGGAGCACCAATAGGTTTTGGGTTCCTAAGAGTGTGTTCGCCACACCCTAGATAGGTCTAGGGAGTGTCAACTCTAATTGGAAGGGTAGTTAACCCAACCTTGATGTAGTTGGCACTTTGGGACATTTTCAAGGAATTATTATCCTTGAAAATGAAGGATTCATTTATTTACTCTAGGAGGAGTAAATTTGTGCCAAACTATATTTTTAGAGGATTAAACTTGATAAAGTTGGCACAACTAGGTTAGAATCCAAAGATAGGCCAAGTTGGGGAGTTTTGGCATTATCTTGGAAATTAGGGCAAGTTAGGATTATCAATGGCTTAGCGATGAGTTATTGATACTTAGATAGGAAATCTAGGTATATGCTTTTATGACACTATGCCATGTTTTGTATGCCCTATCACATGCCATGACATCATATTTCATCATTCATATTTATTATGAAAATATTACATGTCATGTCATACATGCATCATCTAGTTATAATTTCTTTTGAAAACCTAATATGATGCATGTCATAGTCATTAATCATGCATAAATCAATTTTTATTGAACTTAAGGACATTGGACATTAATTGACATCCTAGGTGGATGATCAAAGCTTATAATGTCTAGATAGAAATGCATGAACCCTTAGTTTAGGGAGAATATGACTTTTACATCTCACTAAGACTATAAGGTGACTTGTATGTGTTTTTGAGACACACTAGAAGCAAGTGAGATGTTAGGGTGATGAACAAAACTCAAGGTGTTAATAAAGTGCATAAAATTGAGTTTTAGTCTCATCAAAATAAGAATTTTAAATGAACTCCAATCATTGGGAAAGCTAATGTACAAGTCATGTGCATTTAGCCCAAGAAACATGGTTGGAAATTGTTTTTGAAAATCATTTTAAAACTATCTTGGAAAACCTTGGTGAAGACTATCTTTTGATAGCACTCATCATTGATGAATTGGATACAAAATAGAGTAAAACATTGAAGTATTTCAATGGTTTCCAATTTTGTGTCAATCTTTGGAAATGAAGGTTATTTTCATAGAAAACTATTTTTCCATGATAGTATATGGTATAAATAATGTCTACACAAAATTTCAAAATTTTTTGAATTTTGTAGAATTATTGAGGAGTTTCTGAAATTCGAATCTGAAATTGTTTTCAGAAATCAGAAACTCCCAATCGATCAGGCAATCGATTGGGACAGTAACTCAATCGATTGGTCAATCGATTGAGAAGTCTTTTTACGAGCACAGAAGCTCGTGTAGTCGATCCGGTGATCGATTACAGGTAGCCGTAATCGATCGGCTGATCGATTAAGGCAGGTCGTAATCGATTGGTTCCCAACGCCAATCGATTGGTAAGTCTGAAACTGTCTAGTTTCAGTCCGTTAACCCATTTTTGAGTAACCTACCAATCCCTAACCCCTTGAAATACTTTTATAAGTATATTTGGGTAAATTTCATTGTGAAATCAAAAAGGGAAATGGTTTGGTGAACATTTAAGGGTTAAGGAGAGATTTTGGGTTCAAACTTTGAATTTCAAAATCTCAATTACCTCAAGTTGAGTTTTCCTAAAGGTTTAGGAACTCAAAAATCATTGTTGATGCAATGATAGAGGTTTAGAGCATGTTTTGAGGGGGAGGTCTTCCTTAACAACATGTGGTTGAATTTTTATTTTTTTTAGGTGAATGAATGGAGATTGGGAATCTTCATGAATGCTCATGGGTGAGCATGGGTTTAAAATGAAAGGTATGGGACTTTCATTGAATGTGCCTTTGACCATATAGACTGTCGGGGAGCGGTTTGATGTGTGTCAAAGGGGGAGAAATATGGGAGAGATGGAAAGGCTAATAGGGATTAGTCTTTCTCAAACATATTGTCAAACATCAAAAAGGGGGAGATTGTTGGTGCAATCATGTTTAGGTCAAAGGTTGACCTAGTTTGACTGAGCTCGGGTGAGCTTAGGTCTATGGGAGATTGTTGGTGCAATCTTGGTTAGGTCAGGATTGACCTGGTTTGACAAAGCTCAGGTGAGCTTGAGTCTGGTAAGCTCGGGTGAGCTCGAGGTCGTATGTTTCGATGTTTGATAATGATGTTTGAGTGGTCATGATGTGTGAGTCAAGTGGGTCAAGGTTGACTGGAGACTTGACTGGGAAAGACCTAGTGAGACTAGGTGAAGTCCAGGTAGATCGGGGAGATCGTACGCTGGCATGGCAAAAGACCTAGTGGGACTAGGTGAAGTCCAGGTAGATCGGGGAGATCGTACGCTGGCATGGCAAAAGACCTAGTGGGACTAGGCAGACCTAGTGGGACTAGGTGAAGTCCAGGTAGATCGGGGAGATCGTACGCTGGCATGACAAAAGACCTAGTGAGACTAGGCACACCTAGTGGGACTAGGTGAAGTCCAGCTGGATCGGGGAGATCGCAGGCTGGCAAGGGAAAAGACCTAGTGGGACTAGGTGAAGTCCAGATGGATCGGGGAGATTGCATGCTGGCAAGGTGGAAGTCTACCGAGAGACTAGACCTAACTCGAGGGTTAGGCGAATCTGGTTGGGAACCAGGTTAAGTCCGAGCTGGGAGCTAGGCAGTAGAAATCCAGGTTGGTCAACGGGGTTGACCGGACACTTGGTAGGGGTTCCTAGACTTGTAGGAACAAGTTAAGGTGGACTCAATCGATTGGGCAATCGATTGAGTCAATCGATCAGGTGATCGATTAAAGTGGTTTTCGCGAGAGGACAGAAGGGTCCTGAATCGATTGGGTAATCGATTCAGGGTATCGGTAATCGATTGGCTAATCGATTAGGGCAGCTTGCGCGAGAGAACAGAGAGGCTCTGAATCGATTGGGTAATCGATTCAGGGTGATGGTAATCGATTGGCTAATCGATTACGGTTCGAAAACTAGCCGTTGAACGGCTAAGTGTGACGTGGTAATCGATTGAGTAATCGATTACCAAACCCTAGGCGACGGGTATAAGGTCTTTCGCGCAGGTTTTGGCCGAAGCTCTTCTTCCTTCTTTCACTCCATTTCAAGAGAAGCTTTGGGGCTTAGTGTTGCTGCACTTCCAAAGTTCTAGAGGCGATCACAAGCTTGAAGATAGCAAGGAAAGCAAAGTGAGCTTAATATTGTAAATCTTGTAAGATTTTCCATTGTATTTTTGCTTCCTCTTGTTGTATCTCATTGTAAGCTTGTAAGAGGTTTCTCCACCTCAAGAAGGAGACTTTCATAGTGTATGAGAGTGTGAGGAGAGTGGATCCTTGGATTAGTCACCCGACCGGGGTGGATACCAAGTAAATCCTTGTGTTAGCGATTGCTTGAAGTCTTCCGCCGCAACAAATCATCAACAAGCGAATCGAAGCTAATCACCCCCCCCTCTAGCTCGCCAATCGGTCCCAACACTCTTGATATGAGCCTTGCGAGAATTCTAGTATGAGATTATGTATCATGAGTTGATATCATGCAGTTATGCCATGCATAGCTTCTACATGTGATATGTTGAGTGATACATTTCAAGTGCATGTTAACTAGTAGTAAAATGCATGGTCTAAGGCTATAGTGAAGGATCGTTTCAGGCGTGCAGAGGGGGGGGGGGTGAATGCACTTTTTGGGATCTCGGATCTCTACAGAATTGTTAGCGCAACGGAAATAATATGCAAAAGAAATTCAAAACAATGCTAACACTTATCGTTTACTTGGTATCCACCCAGATAGATGACTAGTCCAAGGATCCAAGTCGCGAGCACCACTTTTCACTATCGAAAAGTCTCCTTGAGGTGGTGATACCTTTACAACCAGATCTTCCTCTTTACAGATGCAGAAATACAAGAGAGGAAGCAAGAATCACTCTACAGATGAGCAGCACTTCGACACTGTACGGAACCGTACCGTGCACGTGTAAAAAGTGCTCCTTTTATAGGTGAACAGGATAGATTCACAATCTGTCCAGCCCGCACCAGTCGACTGCCCCAGGGGCAGTCGACTGGCCTAGCATTAATTGCTAGCCAACGGCTAGTTTCGGGGTATACCAGTCGACTGCCCCAAGGCCAGTCGACTGGTCCGAGGCCGCAATCTTTCTGTGGGTTTTGGCAGTCGACTGCCCTGCCTCCCAGCTCAACTCCAGCTACTCCGGATCTTCTCCTTCACGTGTGCCTTCAGGTCTGCTCCCTTGGCTCGCCCCTTGAAGTCCTCTTCCTCTAGCTATTGTCCCTCGGATGCGCACGCAAGCCTTCCCTTGGCTTGCCTCCATGCGACCCTTCACGTGTGCCCTTGAAGTCCACTTCCCGGCTTGCCCTTGGAGCTCTCCTCCCTCGGCTCTCGTCCCTCGGATAAGTCCACCATGTGTGATTCTCCAAGTCCTGTAAACTCAATCACACACATCAAATACAACATAACACTCTAACCTTAAACACATTCACACACACATCAAAACCATGATCTTTCAATCATTTAAGGGCCGATTGCCTCAACAATCTCCCCCTTTTTGATGTGTGGCAATATGTTTAAGTTAGAGATAAATAATAGCCACAATAACAATAGCAACAGACAACAATTGAAAACATAAGACATAATAACCCTTAAGAGGTAACCTCCCCCTTAATCCATGTCTTCTCCCTATTTTCAATCCTAATCATGATCCAAGTTAAGTTTCCACTTAACAGCAGTAATATTAAACATATATGACATATCCGAACCTAAGAGGTACCTCCCCCTTAATCCATGTCCTCTCCATTTATAAACATTCAAGTTCTAAGTTAGAAAGAAAACCTTAAACCATCCATTCCAAGTTGAAATTCTAACTTAAACCACCCATTCTCCCCCTTTGACACGATCAAAATGATTGCCTCAAGCAACCAAAACCCATGGCATCAAATGAGAGAATTTTCAATTTCTGAAATTTCTCACAGTGGCTGAAAACTTGCGTGCCAGTCGACTGCCCATTGGGTAGTCGACTGATACGCTATCAGTAACCCATTTCAGCTTTTCTGCCGAATTTCAGAAACTCTCAGAAAATTCCAGAAAATTCTAAAAATTGTAAAATTTTGCATACATGTTTGAAATATTATACTCTATCAGGGAAAAATATTAAACCATATAAAATTTCAAACATGCATGACTTTTGATAAAAATCCAAAAGCTTTGAAAATCACTATATTTTGTATCAAACTTTGAAACCAATTTTGCAATCATATGACTTTTAAAAACATGGAAAAGTATGTAAAGCATAAAATGGTTTTCAAAGGTTTAAAATGTCCAACTATGATCTTTGGGCAAAGTGTCCATTGATTAAACACTTGTCTTCCCCATAGTTAGTCTAGTTTTCATATATTGATACTTCTAATGGTCCAACAATGTGCCACAAACACAAGTGAGCCAAATGTATCACCCTAATGGATCAAGCACCCTTTTTCAAAGCTAATATCTCCAAGTTCACCCTATACTTCCACAAAACACATTCCAAGGCCTCTTCTTAAGGATGTAAACTCCGATTCGGGAAGAGGCTTTGTAAATATGTCGGCTAGGTTTGACTTTGATTCAACATAGTGTAGTTCTATGTCTCCCCTTGCCACATGGTCTCTAATGAAGTGATGTTTCACTTCAATGTGTTTTGTCCTAGAATGGTGAACCGGATTTTTAGTTAAGTTGATTGTACTTACATTATCACACAAGATTTTGACCTTGGTGTAATGTAACTCATAATCCTCTAGGGTATGCATGATCCAAATGAGTTGGGAAACACACCCACCCATTGCCACATATTCCGCTTCTGTTGTTGATAGGGCAACGCATGGTTGTTTCCTACTACTCCAACTAACTAAGGAAGACCCAAGGCATTGACACCCTCCACTTGTACTCTTCCTATCTAACTTACAACCCGCATAGTCCGAGTTGGCGTATCCAATTAGATCAACACTAGGGGTTCTAGGATACCAAAGTTCGACATTGAGGGTCCCTTTCACATACCTTAAGATCCCCTTAACTACAACCAAATGGGATTCTTTGGCACAAGATTGGTACCTTGCACACATACCTACCGCAAAAAGTATGTCGGGTCTACTAGTGGTTAGGTATAGGAGGCTACCAATCATGCTCCTATATTGTTTAGAGTCTACCATTTTCCCTTCAATGTCACTATCCATTTTCACATTGGTTCCTATGGGTGTAGATGCTACCTTAGCATTTTCTAAACCAAATTTCTTTAACATCTCCTTAGCATATTTGGTTTGAAAGACATGTGTACCTTCATTAGTTTGCTTAACTTGAAGGCCTAAGAAAAAGATTAACTCTTCTACAAGACTCATCTCAAATTCATCTTCCATACACTTGATGAATTCTTGTAGGAAGTCATTATTTGTTGACCCAAAGATGATATCATCTACATAGACTTGGGTAACAAATATGTCCTTGTCCTTAGATCTTAGGAACAATGTAGGGTCAATTGTTCCTCTCCTAAACCCCTTAGACACTAGAAATGAAGAAAGTCTTTCATACCAAGCTCGGGGAGCTTGTTTCAATCCATATAAGGTTTTTCTTAATTTGTAGACGTGTCTTGGATAGTTGGGGTCCTCAAACCCGGAGGGTTGTTCTACATATACCTCTTCCTTAATGATCCCATTAAGGAATGCCGACTTCACATCCATTTGGTGGAGTGTGAAACCCATGTGAGCGGCATAGACTAGTAGAATTCTAATTGATTCTAACCTAGATACGGGGGCATAAGTCTCATCATAATCTAGTCCCTCAACTTAGTTAAACCCCCTAGCTATCAATCTAGCCTTGTTCCTAGTGATTTTACCTTGGTCATCTAGTTTGTTCTTAATGACCCATCTTGTGGTTACAATGGTACAATCAGTGGGCCTAGGAACTAACTCCCAAACTTCACTCCTCTTAAATTGATTTAGCTCTTCTTGCATGGCTAAAACCCAATCAACATCTCCCAATGCTTCATCAATGGACTAGTTTGATCCCTAAAATAGGACCTAGTCCTTACTCCATGAGTGACATCACCCACTATTTGGTCAATAGGGTGATCATGGTGATGTCTCAAGGGCCTAGAGGTTGTGGGTTAATTTACTCCTTCTTCCTCATCCTCTAGGGTACTTCTTACTCCCCTTTGATCATTGCCCTCCAAATGTAGGTCTTGGATTCTTTGGGCAAGGGGTTGGACCTCTTCTATATCCTTATCAATTGAAGCCTTTCTAGAGTAGGTACTAGTTGTTTCATCAAATTTGACATTTGAGGACTCCTCAATCACTTTTGTCCTCTTGTTGTAGACTCTATAACCCTTACTAGTCAATGAGTACCCTACTAGAATTCCTTCATCGACTTTTTACTCAAATTTTCTTAGGTCATCTTTGGTGTTTAAGATGTAGACTTTACATCTAAAGACCCTAAAATAGTGAACTTGAGATACCTCAATTGTACCTCTACCAATGATTCTCAACTTTCCACTATTCCCAAATGAGACCGTCCCTTCTCTTAGGTAGTTAATAGTGGTGAACTTACTCACATCCCCGGTCATGTGTCTTGAGCATCCACTATCTACTATCCACATAGTTGGGGCCTCCTTCACCTTTACCTAAACAACATGGAAAACATACTCTTTTGGTACCCATATCTTTGATCCATAAGCATCATTTAGAAATCTCTTAGGTACCCATGCCTTCTTTGTGGTTCCCCTAGCCCCTAGTCTCCTAGATGCACCAATCCTACCGGTAAGTGAAACAAATGCTATTTCCTTGGTCCTAGGCCTATAACCCAACCCGACCTTGTTATACACAACCCTTTGACTGTTGATGATCAAATCTAGGTTAATAGATCCCACTTTGAATTTCCTAAGGGCCTTCGTGAGGTCATCTACCTGTTTCCTTAATTCCCTATTTTCATTTTCAAGGTGTGAAACATGTGAAGAGGTAGAACTAGCATGCAAATCTTCAAGTTTAGTAGCTTCTACTCTAAGCATGATAATTTATTCTTTTAGATCCTTAACTTTACTTTTAGCCTTAGCTGTTGGGACCGGGTGCATGTTGACATGGATACGGGTTCGTAATTTTAAAATTTAATTACGTGCAGCGGAAGATTTAGCATAAATAATTTCTCAAATTATTTTAACCACGTATCTAGCATGCAACCTTATATTATGTAGACATGATCATATATTAAAATTTTACAGAAAGTAAACTAATTTACTTGGTACCTCGCGTAACTTGAAGTAAGGGACGAGATCCAACCGTAGCGTCCCTTGGAAGCTCCGCCTCTATTCGCGTCCGCGCCGAGTTCTCTTCGGGATGACTTCGCAAAGCCACGAGTTTCGTGCCGACAAGAACTACTAGATTCTCCAAAGGCACGACTAGAATATCAAGAGAGAGAGATGGAAAACTAACCACCAAAAGAAGAACGGAATCCGTATTCCGGGAGGAAGGAAGGAGTCGCGATCCGCTTCTTCTTCTTCTTCGGCATCTTTTTGGTGGAGGTGGCTCACGACAACTAGAAGGGGCGCCGGCCCTAGAGGAGGGAGAGGGCGCCAGCCCTAGAGGAGGGAGAGGGGGAGAAGGAGAGAGAGAGAGGGCTTGCTTCTTAATCTCTTGATTGGAATTCAAGCCTTGCCTTGGTTCCTTTATATAGTAGCCTCTCCATCGCCAAGTCTCCCTTCTAACGGAATAAATTTTCATAAGAAATTTATCTTATAAATTTTCCTATGAATTATTCCGTTATGCCAAGTTTTATTATAACTAAATTTATAAAAAACCAAACACATCTCCCCTTTTATTATGGAATAAATTTTCACAAGAAATTTATTATATAAATTTATTATGAATTATTCCGTTATGCCAAGTTTTTATTATAACTTAATTTATAATAAAAACAACCATGTCTCCCCTTTTATTATGGAATAAATTTTACAAGAAATTTATCTTATAAATTTTTCTTATCATGGAAAAATCAAATCATAATTGATTTTATAAAATAAAATAAACCAATCCATGGTTCATTTTAATTTCCATAAAAAGAATAAATTTCTATAAATTTCTTTATCATGGTAAATCAATCCATTATTGATTTATAAAATAAAATAAACCAATCCAAGGTTTATTTTAATTTCCATGAAAATAAATCTCTTTATATAAATTTCTTTATATAAATTTCTTTATCCATAATTTTATAAAACAAACCACGTGCGGTTTATTTTATAATTTGAACCAAACAATTTGGTTCTCCCTCTTATTGTGGCCGGCCAAACCAAAGAGGGTGGGGACCCTCTTTGGCCGGCCAAACCCAAGCCGAAACCTTACGAATTAAACTCATTTAATTCGTCCAATAAGTCTTCAAAAGACTTAGCCATTTTATGCTTCCGATGCGTCTCTGAAAATTCAGATTCGACTTATCTCTCTTGATCGGAAAATCTAATTTTCAACTCGTTTTAAATCCCTCGGATTACTCGTAGTGCGTGTGACTAAATAGGCTTTCGATTTATGTTGGCCGTCTATAATTAACCAATTATAGAACGATCATGAGTGGTACCTAGTAGTACATCATGATCCCCAATTAATCGAAAGATCAACGGTTGACATCAGAAATAATTCTGAAACCCTTCAGCAGCTATAATGAGTCGTGCCTCATTCCCTTCACCATCTTATACCCACTTGGTTCAGGACACGGTCTATGTGTGTCAGTCCCCACTAGGCTGACTACGTCACACCTAGCCCAAGTAATGTCTTTCTCGTCCAACGGATTCTAATTACTCTCATGTTTCCTAGAGATTCATACTCGGAACATGTTATGCTCTGGCCAGAGGCTTCGAGTAACAATCCGACGATAGGCCTTGGGTATACATCTCCTCGCAAGGAGTGGTGAATCCTTTGTAGGCTGTTCAAACATCTTCGGGCACTTCGGCTTATACCCAACCATCCCAGGTCCACACCTCCTTAGAGATGCTTGCTTAAGATGTCAAAGTATAAGTCTCCGTGACCAAGATGACTTGAACACCGCAAGTCAAAGGAACATCGCACTTAAGCTGCAGTAAGAACTTTCATTGACATATCTATATGTAGATTACCATATGAAGTTTTACAGCTAGTCACTCCAATGAACTAGTTCCCTTAACTAGCATTCATATTTATCTCCGGACATCCCAATGTCACCAGCCAGTGAGAATCAGCTGATTAGAGAATAATCCATGCTAGTCTCAACAGAATTGATAGTGTCCGTATTTATCAATTCATCGACTAGGGACAATTTCAATACTTCACAATTGCACATGTAGAGATAATCACTAGTTGTGAATTCATCACAAATTCTCTCATGTTGTGAATTGTATTGCGGACATTCAGTAAATGAGTTTAAGATCCCAATCAAATACACAGACATGTATACTCAAATAGTGAATATTCATTTATTAAAATAAATGTTTACAATCATAAGGCGATTGCCTTAGGACACTTCTCTCATATTACTAACATTAGCTAAGTCCATGTTCGTGCTAGAAATTATTTTCACTAAAGTAGAGGAGGGTAAGTGGTATACCTCACTTATCGAAGCTTCTGACTCTGATGATGAAGTGGAGGAGCTCTCATCTTCACTGCTTGAGCTTCGTTCATCGTCTGATGAGTCTGAGTGATCTTGTGCCATAAGAGCAAAGTGGGAGACTTGCTCTTCTTCTTCCTCTGAGGATGAGGGATCATCCCAAGATACCTTGAGGTTGGTGGCACCTTTCTCCTTCCCCTTTGATTTCTTCTTGTCACTCTTCTTCTTCTCTTCCTTCTTGTCATCCCTTTTCTTCAATTGGGGACACTCATTCTTCATATGTCCCTCTTGATGGCAGTTGTAGCATATTATGTCCTTGGCCTTACCCTTTCCTTTGACCCCTTTCCTAGCATAGGATTTGTTAGACAAACTTTTAAAGGCTCTACGAAATTTTCTTACCATGAAGGCCTCTTGGTCACTGTCCATAGAGGCGCTTGACTCCTCTGAGTCGGATGAAGATGAGTAGACCACCTTCTTCTTCTCCTTTCTCCACTTCTTCTCCTTTTCTACAACAATGGCAATACCTTTCTCTTTTGCCGAGACATTAGCTTGCTCATGTAGTTCAAATTCACAGAAAAGATCGTCTAATTTAACAATTGACAAATCCCTCGGTATTTTGTATGCATCAACCATGGATGCCCACAAAGTGGTTCTCAGGAAGGCTTGTAGAACATACCTGACGATGTCCCGGTTCTCTATCTTCTCTCCAATCACATGGAGCTTGTTTATCACTTCCTTTACCCTTCCATGTAGCTGGCTGACAGTCTCGTTGCTCTTTATGGAAAGGGATTGTAATTGGGCCACTAGCAAGTCCTTCTTGGCTCTTCTGAACTCGTTTGACCCCTCGTTCAGTTCAACCAACTTGTCCCATAGTTCCTTGGCGCTCTTGAACGACCCCACCTTGTTCAGTTGCTCCTTCGAGAGCCCACATTGCAATGTGCTGGTGGCCTTAGCATTTGATTGCGCCCTCTTCATCACCTCCTTCGACCATGATCTCATTTGTGTTGGGTCTCCTCTTTCATCGACGGGCGCCTCGAAGCCATCTGCAACACTTATCCAATTTTCAATGTCATTCATAAGGTAGTATTGCATCCTACCTTTCTAGTACGCGAAGTCGTTCCCGTCGAAGAAGGGTGGTCGTGCGGTGGAGTATCCCTCTTGAAACGCCATCACAATTGTTTCGAGATCCCAAAATGCACCGGCTCTGATTGCCTCAACATATAGAACCATTTTTGATGTTATAGTGCTACTATTGATGCATCTAGACAGAAACAGTGCTTAGCTTTAGTAACAAGTTGATACAAAGTTCATGTTTCTAATTGCAGGCTTAGAGATGGTTGAAGTATGCCTTATTGTTATGAAAACATATAGAATATGACCTAGAATCATTGTATACCTATTAGTAAGCTTAAATATGAGTTTGTAGTGTTTTTGGTACGAAGTAGGGTGACCTTGGCATGTTTCTGGAATATGAAATTCAGATTTCAGAGCTACCAGTCAACTGCGACAGCTACCAGTCGACTGGTCGAGGGAATAGAACCATTCAGGCGAGTGAATCCCAGGTGCAGTCGACTGCACCAGTCGACTGGCAAGATATCAGTCGACTGGTGCCAGTGTAAAACAGAAAGTGTTGGTGGGCTGCTGGTGAGTGCTTCAGTCATGCAACGCGGAGGTTGGGGGATCAAATCCTGGCCAAGCTAATAAAATTAAAGATTTTATTTAAACTCCTGTGTGCTTCGATTTCAATTTTGCACGAATGGTTTAGCAATTAACTTCCAATAAGGTTATGATTTACAGCAGCATATTTAAGTTATGAATTGTTAGTTCAGTAAATAGCAAAACTTTTAAATTCTCCTAGTTGGTTTAGCATCCAGAAATTAGTAATCAGTCAGCCAGTTAGCAACGATCCGTCTTAAAGCTTAGTACCAGAAGGCGGGTCGTTACATCATCTTCCTAACCTTCCTCTCGGTGTTACCTTGCGGCCGGCCGGACCTTGGAGCTTGAGGTGGCCGACGGCGTGAGGTGGAGAGGAGGATAGGTGGCCGACACAAGCCATCCCTAGGCTTCTATGGTTTGTGTTGGTGGTTGGAAGAAGATTGAAGAAAGGCGATTAATTCAAGGCTTCGGTGACTCCGCGTCTTGGTAGCTCA
>JAGFNQ010000264.1:397049-429814 GCA_024364735.1 Boesenbergia rotunda | reverse complement strand
TGTCGGAGTGCCTTGCAGGGGAATTTTCCCGGCGGGTTCTTACGGTCTCTTTCTTGCTGATCGGAGCCAGCCCCAGTAGTTCATGATCTTCAGGAGACCACGTGTGCTATTGGGAGTTTACCTCGCTTCGCAACAGGATCAAATTTGGCGCTAGAAGGAGGGACACTTAGCCTGATCGGAAGCGAAAGATGGAAGATCCCAACTGAGTCATGATGACTGTCACGCCTGAGGAATATGAGCTCTTGATGGCTGCTCGAGCTCAGAAGACCCCCCAAAGGCCTTCACAGGTTGGCAGCTAAGTGCCCAAATTCCCTGAGCCGACAGCACCCGGGCATTCAGGGGTCGGGGAAGCCCTACACGACCTGAAGGGGGTTTATTCCCTTCCCCGCGGCTTTCTATCGAGGTCGAGACGATGAAGCCGACTCAATGCCGGCTGAGGGGTCGGCGTCCAACCAGATGCATGGGCCGCGTATCGACAAGGGAAAGGCCCCCACCGACCCTTCTCCAGCTACCGTGGTACGCAACCCTTTCTCTTCCTGGATCTTGGAAGATCCAGTTCCCCGACACCTCCGCTTCTTCACGATCCACGAATATGCGGGGACCACCGACCTAGAGGAGCACTTGATGAAGTTTGAGAGTGCTGCCCTGCTACACCAATACCCGGAGGGCGTAAAGTGCCGAGCCTTCCTAACGACCCTCTCGGGCCCGACCCAGAGATGGTTCGACCGACTCCCCAATGGGTTGGTGACGAACTTTGAGGAGCTCAGGAGGGTTTTCCTCCAAGATTTCGCCAGCAGTCGGAGGCACCACAAAACGAGCCTCAACCTATTTGCGTTGAAGCAAGGGACGAAGGAATCTCTTTGGGCCTACATCAAAAGATTCAACGGAGTGGCACTGGACGTGCCAACAACCACACTTGAGGTCCTGGTCAGCACGTTCTCCCAAGAACTACAGGAGGGAGATTTTTTCCGCTCACTGATTAGGAAGCCACCGAAGGACTTCGACAACTTACTGGGAAAGACTGTCAAATATGTAAATGCGGAGGAGGTGCTGTTGGGACCGGGTGCATGTTGACAAGGATACGGGTTCGTAAGTTTTAAAATTTTTACGTGCAGCGGAAGAATTAGCATAAAATAATTTCTCAAATTATTTTAACCACGTATCTAGCATGCAACCTTATGATGTGTGGACATGATCATAAATTAAAACTTTGCGGAAAAGTAAACTAATTTACTTAGTACCTCGCGTAACTCGAAGTAAGGGACGAAATCCAACCGTAGCGTCCCTTGGAAGCTCCGCCTCTATTCGCGTTCACGCCGAGTTCTCTTCGAGATGACTTCGCAAAGTCATGAGTTTTGTGCCGACGAGAACTACTAGATTCTCTAAAGGCACAACTAGAAGATCAAGAGAGAAGAAAGGAAACTAACCACCAAGTAACGGAATCTAAATTCCGGGAAGGAAGGAGTTGCGATCCGCTTCTTCTTCTTCTTCTTTGGCACCTTCTTGGTGGAGGAGGCTCACGGCTAGGGGAGGTGGCGCCTGCCCTAGGGGAGGAAGTGGGCGGCGGCCCTAGAGGGAGAGG
The DNA here is from genome assembly GCA_024364735.1 of Boesenbergia rotunda. Lineage (NCBI taxonomy): Eukaryota > Viridiplantae > Streptophyta > Magnoliopsida > Zingiberales > Zingiberaceae > Boesenbergia > Boesenbergia rotunda. The sequence continues at coordinate 428,232 of JAGFNQ010000264.1, read as the reverse complement.
GTGGGCGCCGACCCTAGAGAGAGAGAGGGAGAGAATAAGAGAGAGAGAGAGCTTCTTAATCTCTTGATTAATTGGAATTCAAGGCGTACCTTTGGTTCCTTTATATAGTAGCCTCTCTATTGCTAAGTCCCCCTCTTAACGGAATTAACGGAATAAATTTTCATAATAAATTTATCTTATAAATTTTCTTATGAATTATTCCATTATGCCTAGTTTTATTATAACTAACTTTATAATAAAACAAATACATCTCTCCTTTTAATAAGGAATAAATTTTACAAGAAATTTATCTTATAAATTTCTTATGAATTATTCCGTTATGTTAAGTTTTTATTATAACTTAATTTATAATAAAAATAACCATGTCTCCCCTTTTATTATGGAATAAATTTTACAAGAAATTTATCTTATTAATTTTTCTTATCATGGAAAAAATCAATTCATAATTGATTTTATAAAATAAAATAAACCAATCCATCGTTCATTTTAATTTCCAAAAAAAGAATAAATTTCTATAAATTTCTTTATCATGGTAAATCAATCTATTATTGATTTTATAAAATAAACCAATCCAAGGTTTATTTTAATTTCCATAAAAATAAATCTCTTTATATAAATTTCTTTATATAAACTTCTTTATATAAATTTCATTATATAAATGTATTTATCCATAATTTTATAAAACAAATCGCGCTAGATTTATTTTATTAATTGGTTTCTCCCTTTTGTTGTGGCCGGCCAAACCAAAGAGGGTTGGCACCCTCTTTGGCTGGCCAAACCGAGCCGATCCCATCACGAATTAAACTCATTTAATTCGCCCAATAAGCCTTCAAAAGACATAGCCATTTTAAGCTTCCGTTGCGCCTCTGATTAACTCATATTCGACTTATTTCTCTTGATCGGAAAATCCAATTTTCAACTCGTTTTAAATCCCTCGGATTACTCGTAGTGCGTGTGACTAAATAGACTTTCGATTTATGTTGGCCGTCTATAATCAACCAATTATAGAACGATCATGAGTGGCACCTAGTAGTACATCATGACCCCCAATTAATCGAAAGATCAACGGTTGACCTCAGAAGTAATTCTGAAACCCTTCAGCAGCTCTAATGAATCGTGCCCCATTCCCTTCACCATCTTATACCCACTTGGTTCAGGACATGTTCTGTTTGTGTCAGTCCCCACTAGACTGACTACGTCACACCTAGCCCAAGTAGTGTCTTTCTCGTCCTTTGGATTTCTAAATACTCTCATGTATTTAAGAGACTCATACTCTAAACATGATATGCTCTGGCCAGAGGCTTTGAGTAACAATCCGACGATTGGCCTGGGTATACATCTCCTCGCAAGGAGTGATGAATCCTTTGTAGGCTGTTCAAACATCTTCGGGCACTTCGGCTTATATCCAATCATCCTGGGTCCACACCTCCTTGGAGATGCTTGCTTAAGATGTTAAAGTATAAGTCTCCATGACCAAGATGACTTGAACACCGCAAGTCAAAGGAACATCGCACTTAAGCTGTAGTAAGAACTTCATTGACATATCTATATGTAGATTACCATATGAAGTTTTACGGCTAGTCACTCCAATGAACTAGTTCCCTTAACTAGCATCCATGTTTATCTCCGGACATCCCAATGTCACCAGCCAGTGAGAATCAGCTGATTAGAGAATAACCCATGCTAGTCTCAACAGAATTGATAGTGTCCGTTTTTATCAATTCATCGACTAGGGATATTTTCAATACTTCACAATTGCACATTTAGAGATAATCACTAGTTGTGATCCCATCACAAATTCTCTTATGCTGTGAATTGTATTGCGGGCATTCAGTAGATGAGTTTAAGATCCCAATCAAATACACAAACATGTATACTCAAATAGTGAATTATCATTTATTAAAATAAATGTTTACAATCATAAGGCGATTGCCTTAGGACACTTCTCTCATATCACTAACAGGTGCAAGCCGCCCGGAAGAAAGAGTCGGTCAACACGACGACTCCCAACCTCGCCCAGAGCAACAGATCCCCGGGCAGGCCCATCCGTATCCCGCGCGGACCCATCGACTGAGCAGGAATAGAGCGACGCCACGTGCAGCAGGTGGCCCAGGGGTGCCTATCGGCCCGCTGGAGGCCATACTGCGGGTTCCACCAGACCCACACCCACACCACAGAGGAGTGCCGACAACCTGGCAGAGGTCGGGCTCCTGCTACCCGAGGGCGTGGGGGTCATGGATCTATCGGGCGTGGCTCGGGTTGAGCCGGCTAGGCTGTGGCCCCAGCAGCCGAGGAGCCTCGAAGAAATCCCCCGGTCGCTCGCAATCTGTTTCCTCAGGAGGACTGAGCCGAGGCCGAGGAAATGGATGAAGAGAAGGTCAACCGGCAGAATCCCATCTGAGGAGGAGTGCATGTCATCTCAGGCGGACCGACCGGGGGAGACTCCAATCGGGCACGGAAGGCACAGGTGCCCCGTTAGGAAATTCATCAGGTCGGCACAAGTACCGCCCAAGCCTAGGGGCCTCAGATCAGCTTTGGCCCCCAAGATCTACTGGGACTGGAGGTCCGGCACGATGACACCCTGGTCATCACAACTGTTATCGCCAACTACCAGGTCCACCGAACCATCATGGACACGAGCAGCCCAGTCAATATACTATACAAAAAAAGCATTCGACCAGATGCAGATTGAGATGCCCCAGCTGGAGTTGGTAGCCACCCCATTGTTTGGGTTCACGGGGAACTAGGTAAAACCCATCGGCCAGATCCGCTTGGCCATTTCCTTAGGCGAGGAGCCTCTGAAGAGGATCAGGTGGTCCACTTTCTTGATAGTGGACGCCCCCTCAGCCTACAACGCCATTTTGGGCCGACCGACCCTTAACGAGTTCAGAGCCGTCACCTCCACCTTCTACCTTAAGATCAAGTTCCCCGTTGGTGACAAGGTAGGAGAGGTTAGAGGAGACTAGAGGGTAGCCCGGAGATGTTACGTAGATGACGTCCGGGTGGAATGCCAGAAGACCCCTCGCCCCTTCTCGAGCTGCAACATGCTCCAGGCTTCTCCGTGGGCCGAACTATGTGATGACAAGGAGGAGGTTCCGTTGGACCGGTGTCGTCGAAAGAGGGGGGGGGTGAATATTGACCGTAAAATTTTCTCGGAAACTCGTAGACATTCGAAGTTCATTCTAAATACAGAGTTAGTAGCAGCGGAAAACAAAAAGAAGAACGAACAAACAATAAAGTGAACACGAGATTTTTTACTTGGTTCCCAACCCCCCAGGGTTAGTACATCCAAGGCCTAAGCACGGGAACGCCCGTCCACTAATGGTCTCCTTTCCGGACTTTCCGGAGGCGGAGAAACCCATCTTATAGTGCACAAATTATAATTAAAAGATATTGAAAAATAAGTACAGAATTGTAAATTCAAACCAAACAAGAGTCGAAGACTCGGCCTGTAACGCCCGTCATTTTCCAGACCAGACGGTGTGGTGAGAGATGGCGTTACGCTAACATACATATAGGCATATGAACATCGTAATGCAGCGGAATAATTTAAAACTTTATACCTACATGCAACTAACACTTCAATCATGTATACATGCCTTAACTATCATTCCTAAACATGGTGACATGGTAACTTAGCATATTAACATCATACGTAGCATCATGATATAAAAATCACATAAGTCATCCATAAGCAACATAAGTAGCAAGTGTATCAAACCATCATAAGTATAGCATGAGACTTAAGAGGACAATGCAAAATATAGAACATGGAACAAAGTATAAATATTAAAAGCTATTCTTTTTCTTCTGCCATGTCACTGCCACACACACACTCTTGGCATAAACATAAACATAAACATAACATGGCATGGATCTGTAGGACCGGTGCCGTCGATAGAGGGGGGGGGGTGAATATCGATCGTGAAAATCTTTTCATTAACTTTGTAGAAAACATTCGTTCGTTCTGGACACAGAGTTAGTAGCAGTGGAAAAGCAGTAGAACGAACAAAACAAAAGAAAGTTTACACGCAAGATTTATTTACTTGGTTCCCGACCCCTCAGGGTCAGTACGTCCAAGGCCTATGTACTCGGTGTGAGTCCACTATTGGTCTCATTTCCGGAGTTTCCGGAGGCGGAGAAACCCGTCTTACAGTACAAGTATTGCAATCACAAATATAGAAAGCTAATTGCAGTATAATTAAAGCAAACCGAACAGAACAATTTTGATGCTCGGCCGATCTGGACCTCTGAAGTGCCGCGCACCTCCTCATGGAGCCTCCCGGTCATAGAGCCTCGTCTTTAGCGCGTTGTCGTCGGTCAGAGTGATCAGAATGGCACTTGGAAGTTGTTGTTGAAGCAGAGGGGTCGAAACCCCTTTTATAGGCTTCCTACCAGCGCCCTGGACTTTGGGGGCACCCCGATATACCCGGTCAAACTTTATCCCCGCGTCTACCTCGCCGCAGCTGATAAAAACATTGACCAGGGTGCCTCGGACCTCCCGGGCGCCCTCATGAAGGCTTATCTGTGTTTCAGACTCGAAACAGCAAAAACAGGTTTAAACCCGGGCGCCCCGGACGTTCCGGGCGCCCCGCTTGACACCTATTCTGCTTTCAACAGTTTACTGCACTTTTTAGCTTTGTCTGGGGGCGCCCCCACTGTTGGGGGCGCCCTGGATGCATGGGGGCGCCCCCACTGCTGGGGGCACCCTGCTTCAAGGCTGGCAGCACACTTTTTGCCTGGTTACTTGCTTTGTCTCCGGTTCTTGATACCTGCAAGATACACAAACACAAAGCAAATGTACATACAATATTAGCCTTAAGGACTTGGTTCGGACTTCGGATTTCCACGAAATCTTAGGTCGAACCGGCACAAGTTCCCACCCTCGAGAACGCACCTTTCACCTACTCCTTTCAGGAGATGGTTACCACCCAGTCCTTCGGGTGGACTTTTGCTTAGCTTCCGATACTTCCGGACCTCGAGACGCCTAAACCCTGACTCGTCTCTACTCATGTCCTTAGTCATCGCTCAGCTACGTTGCTCAGTCCCTTGGACCAAGACTTCATTCCCTAGCAGTCCTTCTCCAGGTGCCTAGCAGTCCTTCGCCAGGTGCCTAGCAGCCCTTCGCCAGGTCTTCTATGCCTAGCAGCCCTTCGCTAGGTGCCTAGCAGCCCTTCGCTAGGTCTTCTATGCCTAGCATCCCTTCGCTAGGTGCCTAGCAACCCTTCGCTAGGTCTTAGGGTTTTGATGCCTAGCAACCCTTCGCTAGGTCTTAGGGTTTTGATGCCTAGCAACCCTTCGCTAGGTCTTAGGGTTTTGATGCCTAGCAACTCTTCGCTAGGTGCCTAGCAGCCCTTCGCTAGGTGCCTAGCAGCCCTTCGCTAGGTGCCTAGCAGCCCTTCGCTAGGTCTTAGGGTTTCGATGCCTAGCAGCCCTTCGCTAGGTGCTTAGCAGCCCTTCGCTAGGTCTTTGGGTTTCGATGCCTAGATTAACTAGGACTTTTCTTCAACTTAGGTTACTTCTCCTTTGCTCCCCTTTGTCTGTTTATTGTATCACTGACTTTAGTGTATTGTCAAACATTAAAACACTTAAAGGAGAACATCATTGATTCAACTTGCACCAACAATCTCCCCCTTTCTGATGTTTGATAATAACTTAAGTTAGATTGGTTTAAGGGGCTAACTTACTGTCCTTGAGAAAAAAAATGATATAAGTTTTGAAACTACATTTTTGATTTTTGGGAGAAAATTTTTCTAACTTAAGCACACACTTTTCTAACTTAAGCACACACCTCTCCCCCTTTGTCATACATCAAAAAAAAAAATACTTGCACCAACAATGAAAACCTTTGATTCTTTTAGAAAATACTTAGTGCAAAGTTTTTGAAAATATTGTATTTTGAATGGTATATTGTATTTTTTTTAAAAAATGCATATTTAAAAAGATGCTATGCGCTTTGAAAAGTACAAGTACTTAAAAAATGCAAGTACTTTTGAAAGATTATTTAATTTTTGAAAAATATAAGTACCTTTGAAAAATGTATTGAATTCTTGAGCAATTGAGTACATTTTGGAAATACATAATTTTTAAAAAAGAATGCTATTTTGGAAAATATAAATATTATGCATATTTTGCAGGTACTAACCTTTTTTTTGAAAAAGATGAAACTTTGAAAAATCTAAGTAATTTTTGAAACATAGTATTTTACTTGACTAGGTTTCTTTTCCAGTCTGACACAATCCTAGGAAACCTTGTTAACTGCAAGGACATTTTCCTAAGTGTTCTGGAAATTCTTCAAACTCAAGTAAATATTAACAAAATTTTGCAAAAAAAATGATAGTACTTTTGAAAATATATGCTAGTGGATTTTGAAAAATGTGTGAACTTTTAAAAACCCAATATTTTACTTGACTTGGTTTATCTTCCAGTCTGACACCATCCTGGGAAACCTTGTTGACTATAAGGATATTTCCTAAGTGTCCTAGAAATTCTCCATCCCAAGTAAACATTATTTCAAAAATAATTTCATAAGTCACACAAATTCTATAAAAAAATGAATAACAGTATTTTGAAAGACTTAGATTCTTGACAAGATTTTGAAGATATGAAAACATGTTATTAAATAATTCTTTTAATTTGACCTCCCCCTAAACTTAACTCAGTCCTGGGAAGCTTCTTGACTACAAGTACTCTTCCTCTGAGTCTTAAGGTTTGATTCAGATTAAAAAGAAATATTTAACAAAAAAATGAATAATTACCAAAAGAGAATTTTCTGAAATTCTCCACCTAAATTTGACATATCCTAGGAGTCCTTGAAAATCATGAAGTGGACCTTTCCTCTGTATCTTTAGGGTTTATCAAAGTCAAAGAAATAGGTAAACTTTTCGAACTTATAATTTTTATAACATATACCCTTTTTGAAAACACAAGTAATAATGATTTAAAGCACAGTTTTCGAAAAGTATTTTTCAAATGATAGTAATGTTTAAAATGCAATTTTTGAAAACCATTTCAGAAAAAAATGAAAAGTACTCCCCCTGTACCCGATACCGTTTGACTCTATCTAAGTGCCTTAAGGAACTTTTAGTGTTGTCCTAAGAGGCTTGTGTCTAATTGAGTGAGTCAAATAATTTTTGAAAAGATATATTTTTGGAAAATGTATAATATGTATAATCAATCAGACAAGCATGAATTCCATAAAAATATTATTATGTTGAAGCACTATTTTGAAAATATATTTTTATGAAAATATTCTAACAATTTTGAAAAATATTTTTCAATTCATTAGTCCTTAACATCTCATCCAATTTAGATGTATCAATACAACAAGCATGGTTGCCTTATAGGTGTATTGTGAGATGCTTGAATCATTTTTCTTAATTTATTATTAACTCTAAGATTTAATTGAAGCTTGTGTTAGATTTGAATTTGACAAGAAGTAACTAGAATTTGAATTTCAAAAATTGGCTTCCAGGTCTTGGCGAGGCACTAGGGCTTCTTTGGCCGTAGCCTTATTGGATTATCAACCCTTTCCTTGACAAAGCCTTTTAATGAAATTTTATTTTCAAAATTACTTTTTAAAAAATTCTGGTTTAACTAGTTTGGGTCTTGGATCGGTAGCTTCGGATAGTTTCACCAGTCTAAAGAGACCAAGTAGAGTATACTTGACCTTATTAGAATTGGCTTCCCTAACGTACTATCATCTCACCGCCACCCAATACCAAGTTGATCAAGTTTCAATTATTCGTTTTCCTATAGCCTTTCTAATATATGCATAAAATTTAAATATGAATGACATGTCATATATTTAAAAGAAGTAGCAAATGCATGACATGACAATTATGCATGAGTTAAACAAGTCCAATCATTTTATTTAAGTTTCTAATGATATATCAAATTCCCGATTTAATATATGTCGTGTGAACCTGCGAATATGTCAACCCACTTTGACATATTTAATGTTATAAATTTTAATTTTTATAGTTTTGGGTAAAATTTTATTTTAGTTCAAGTTTAACTTGTTTAACGATTAGTTAGAGATTATATTGATTAAGGATTAATTAATTAAGAATTAATTAATGTTGAATTAATTGAATTTGAATTAAATTCAATTTGAATTTAATTTAATTTGAATTTATTTGAATTTAATTTAATTTAATTTGAATTTAATTTAATTTGAATTTGAATTTAATTTAATTTGAATTTAATTTAATTTGAATTTAATTTAATTTAATTTAATTTGAATTTGAATTTAATTTAATTTGAATTTAATTTAATTTGAATTTAATTTAATTTAATTTGAATTTGAATTTAATTTTATTTGAATTTAATTTAATTTGAATTTGAATTTGAATTTAATTTAATTTAAATATAATTTAATTTTAATTTTATTTAATTGAAATTTAATTTAATTTAATTTGAATTTAATTTAGTTTGAGTTTAATTTAATTAGAATTTAATTTAATATTTAATTTTAAATTTAATTAATATTTAATTTTGAATTTAATTAATATTTAATTTTGAATTTAATATTTAATTAATTCGAATTTGAATAATTAAGATTTAATTAATTCGAATTTGAATAATTATGATTTAATTAATTTGAATTTAATTATTTTAATTATTTTGAATTTGAATAATTAAGATTTAATTAATTTGAATTTAAATAATTTAATTATTTTGATTTTAAAATTTAATTAATTCGAATTTGAATAATTATGATTTAATTAATTTGAATTTAAAATTTAATTAATTTGAATTTGAATAATTAAGATTTAATTAATTTGAATTTAAGATTTAATTAATTTGAATTTGGATAATTATGATTTAATTAATTTGAATTTAAATAATTTAAATAATTTGATTTTGAATAATTAAGATTTAATTAATTTGAATTTAAAAATTAATTAATTCGAGTTTGAATAATTAAGATTTAATTAATTTGAATTTAAATAATTTAATTAATTCGAATTTGAATAATTAAGATTTAATTAATTTGAATTTAAATAATTTAATTAATTTGAATTTGAATAATTAAGATATAATTAAATTGAATTTAAATAATTTAATTAATTTGAATTTGAATAATTAAGAATTAATTAATTTGAATTTAAAATTTAATTAAGTCGAATTTGAATAATTATGATTTAATTAATTTGAATTTAAAATTTAATTAATTCGAATTTGAATAATTATGATTTAATTAATTTGAATTTTAAGATTTAATGATTAATTAATAATTGTGGGTTTAAATTCATCATTTTTATTATTTCGAAAATTTCTTCTTCATCTTTATCTTTCTTTTCAAGTTTTTCTAATAATTTTGATTTATTTGAATTTTTGTAATTTTTATTGATTATGACCTTTATCTTGGATAGTTCCATGTCCTCCTTAAAATTAGATCTTTCAATATCCTCTATGTAGGTGGAGTAAAGTGGACCAATAGTTAATTTTTCAGGATTATCTAAGAGAATAATTAAATTATTATCTAGAGAGATATCATCTCCACTATCTTCAGAATTATCCTTATTATCCTCAGAATTATTCTTATGATACTCAGAATTATCCATATTATCCTCAGAATTATCCATATTATCCTTAAAATTATCCTTATTATCCTCAGAATTATCTTTAGAATTATCTTTAGAATTATCCTTATTATCCTTAGAATTTTCAATTCTAAATTCATAACTATCTAAAGGATTTTCAAATTTGGGTTCAGGTTTGTACAAAGGGTTTTCAAATTTGAATTCATAATTATCTAAGAGATTTTCATATTTTAATTCAGAATTATCAGAGTTAAAATTAAGATGAATTTCGAAATTATCATCAAGAATTTTAACATTATCTGATTTAATTTCAGGAGTACCAGTAGTATCACCAGATCAAATTTTAGAATTAATTTCAGTAATTTTTAAATTAATATTAAAAATTAAACAGTTAATTTCTGATATTTTAACATTATTTACACTTTCTAATTGATCATTCAGAATATTGATTTGACTACTTACACAGTTCAATTTTTCAGTAACATTATCTAAACAATTTACATACGAAAGTGCAGAAGATTTGAAAACTTTTGGAACATAAATCTTACGTACCTTGGCCGGACACTTATTTTTGTAGTGTCCATACTTCTCGCATTTAAAACATCTGATGTGGCTTTTATCTCTCCGGACTCCTGGCGCTGGTGCCCCCTTCGCCACCGGTGATGAAGATCGAGTCTTACGAATAGGGCACTGATTTTTATAGTGCCCTCTCTCCCTGCATGTGAAACAGATAATATGGAATTTAAAAATGGACATTTTAAAATTAAAAGTACTCTATTCACCCCTGGGCTCCCCCTCAACTCCTGGCGTCGTTGCTCCGTCGGCGGTTAGTCCAGTGAAGAGCGGCTCGGCTCTGATACCAATTGTAGGACCGGTGCCGTCGATAGAGGGGGGGGTGAATATCGATTGTGAAAATCTTTTCGTTAACTTCGTAGAAAACTTTCGTTCGTTCTGGACACAGAGTTAGTAGCAGCGGAAAAGCAGTAGAACGAACAAAACAAAAGACAGTCTACACGCGGGATTTATTTACTTGGTTCCCGACCCCCAGGGTCAGTACGTCCAAGGCCTATGTACTCGGCGTGAGTCCACTATTGGTCTCCTTTTCGGAGTTTCCGGAGGCGGAGAAATCCATCTTACAATACAAGTATTGCAATCACAAATATAGAAAGCTAATTGCAGTATAATTAAAGCAAACCGAACAGAACAAGTTTTGAAGCCCGGCCGATCTGGACCTCCGAAGTGCCGCGCACTTCCTCCTGGAGCCTCCCGGTCGTAGAGCCTCATCTTTAGCGTGTTGTCGTCAGTTAGAGTGATCAGAATGACACTTGGCAGTTGTTGTTGAAGCAGAGGGGTCGAAGCCCCTTTTATAGGCTTCCTATGGGCGCCCTAGACGTTGGGGGCGCCCCAATAAACCCGGTCAAACTTTATCCCCAAGTCTACATCGCCGCAGCTGATAAAACCTTTGACCAGGGCACCCCGGACCTCCTGGGCGCCCTCATGAAGGCTTATCTGTGTTTCGGACTCGAAACAGCAAAAACAGGTTTAAACCCGGGCGCCTCGGACGCTCCGGGCGCCCCGCTTGACACCTATTCTGCTTCCAACACTTTACTGCACTTTTTAGCTTTGTCTGGGGGCGCCCCCACTGTTGGGGCCGCCCTGGATGCATGGGGCGCCCCCACTGCTGGGGGCGCCTTGCTTCAAGGCTAGCAGCACACTTTTTACCTGGTTACTTGCTTTGTCTCCGGTTCTTGATACCTGCAAGATACATAACACAAAGCAAATGTACATACAATATTAGCCTTAAGGACTTGGTTCGGACTTCGGATTTCCACGAAACCCTAGGTCGAACCGGCGCAAGTTCCCACCCCCGAGAACGCACCTTTCACCTACTCCTTTCAGGAGATGGTTGCCACCCAGTCTTTCGGGTGGACTTTTGCTTAGCTTCCGATACTTCCGGACCTCGAGACGCCCAAACCCTGACCCATCTCTACTCCTGTCCTTAGTCATCGCTCAGCTACGTTGCTCAGTCCCTTGGACCAAGACTTTATTCCCTAGCAGTCCTTCGCCAGGTGCCTAACAGTCCTTCGCCAGGTCTTCATTCCCTCGTAGTCCTTCGCCAGGTGCCTAGCAGCCCTTCGCCTGGTCTTCTATGCCTAGCAGCCCTTCGCTAGGTGCCTAGCAGCCCTTCGCTAGGTCTTAGGTTTTTGATGCCTAGCAACCCTTCGGTAGGTGCCTAGCCCTTCGCTAGGTCTTAGAGTTTCGATGCCTAGCAGCCCTTCGCTAGGTCTTAGGGTTTCGATGCCTAGCAGCCCTCCGCTAGGTGCCTAGTAGCCCTTCGCTATGTCTTTGGGTTTCGATGCCTAGATTAACTAGGACTTTTCTTCAACTTAGGTTACTTCTCCTTTGCTCCCCTTTGTTTGTTTATTGTATCACTGACTTAAGTGTATTGTCAAACATTAAAACACTTAAAGGAGAACATCATTGATGCAACTTGCACCAACAGGATCTTGGCATAAACATAAACATAACATGGCATGGATCTTGGCATAAACATTAACATAAACATAACATGGCATGGATCTTGGCATAAACATAAACTTAACATGGCATGGATCTTGGCATAAATATAAACATAAAATGGCATGAAACATAAACATATGAAATACTTAACATGGAGTAGATGCATAACATGAATGGATGCATGAGTCAAATGCATATAACTTAAGGATGCTTATTTGAAAATCATACTTATAAATACTTAAACTTAATCATAACATCATTGGGGGTCCTCGGCTTGTACCACATACATACATCATTTGCGCGCATCCCTAAGTAAATATGAGGTAGCTAGTCTCGACCTACTATGGTAGGAACAGCTACGGTAGTTCCAAAAATCGAGGCATTCTTAAGGTGCCCATCCCTATTGGACAGCTACGGTAGTCCTAGAACCGTGGACAGCTTCGGTAGTCTAGAACCGGGGCGTTCTTAAGGTGCCCATCCCTTGGACCCTTACTTCGGTCCAGTACAAGCCCATTCATAAAGTAAAATACTTCACATGCTTCATCATTCATAGAACATACATAGCATACTTAAAGACATGAACATAATCTTGTTACATGAAGCCTGACATAAAGCATACATGGCATTTCATCATACATACTTAATTCATAACATCATTATGCCCTAAAGGCATAAACATTATCTTCATTCTTCATCTCCATTCATATAACATGACATACATACATAATTAGGCCTTAAGGCATAAACTGTTGGGACCGGGTGCATGTTGACATGGATACGTGTTCGTAATTTAAAAAAATAATTACGTGCAGTGGAAGAATTAGCATAAATAATTTCTCAAATTATTTTAACCACGTATCTAGCATGCAACCTTATGATGTGTGGACATGATCATAAATTAAAATTTTGCAAAAAGTAAACTAATTTACTCAATACCTCGCGTAACTCGAAGTAAGGGACGAGATCCAACCGTAGCGTCCCTTGGAAGCTCCGCCTCTATTCGCGTCCACGCCGAGTTCTCTTCGGGATGACTTCGCAAAGCCACGAGTTTCGTGCCGACAAGAACTACTAAATTCTCTAAAGGCACAACTAGAATATCAAGAGAGAGAGATGGAAACTAACCACCAAGTAACGGAATCAAGATTCCGGGGAAAGGAAGGAAGGAGTCGCGACCCGCTTCTTCTTCTTCTTCGGCGCCTTCTTGGTGGAGTTGGCTCACGACAACCCTAGAGAAGATCTCTAGGGCCGGCGCCCACTTGGGAGGGAGAGGGAGAGAAGGAGAGGAAAAGAGGCTAGGCAAGAATCCTTGATCCCTTGAATTAATTTCCAAGCCTTGCCTATGCACCTTTATATAGTAGCCTCTCCATTGCCAAGTCTCCCCTTTAACGGAATAAATTTTCATAAGAAATTTATCTTAGAAATTTTCTTATGAATTATTCCGTTATGCCAAGTTTTATTATAACTAACTTTATAATAAAACAAACATATCTCCCCTTTTATTATGGAATAAATTTTCATAAAAATTTATTATATATATTTTTCTTATCATGGAAAAATCAATTCATAATTTATTTTATTAAATAAAATAAACCAATCAATGGTTCATTTTAATTTCCATAAAAAGAATAAATTTATTATATAAATTTTTCTCATCATGGAAAAATCAATTTATAATTGATTTTATAAAATAAAATAAACCAATCCATGGTTCATTTTAATTTCCATAAAAAGAATAAATTTATTATATAAATTTTTCTTATCATAGAAAAATCAATTCATAATTGATTTTATAAAATAAAATAAACCAATCCATGGTTCATTTTAATTTCCATAAAAAGAATAAATTTATTATATAAATTTTTCTTATCATGGAAAAATCAATTCATAATTGATTTTATAAAATAAAATAAACCAATCCAAGGTTTATTTTAATTTCCATGAAAATAAATCTCTTTATATAAATTTATTTATCCATAATTTTATAAAACAAATCACGCTTGATTTATTTTATAATTTAAACCAAATAAATTGATTTCCCTCCTTTATTGTGGCCGGCCATACCAAAGAGGGTGGGCACCCTCTTTGGCCGGCCACACCAAGCCAAACCCTTGCGAATTAAACTCATTTAATTCGTCCAATAAGCCTTCAAAAGACTTAGCCATTTTAAGCTTCCGATGCGCCTCTGATAAATTCAGATTCGACATATTTCTCTTGATTGGAAAATCTAATTTTCAACTCGTTTTAAATCCCTCGGATTACTCGTAGTGCGTGTGACTAAATAGGCTTTCGATTTATGTTGGCCGTCTATAATTCATCAATTATAGAACAATCATGAGTGACACCTAGTAGTACATCATGATCCTCAATTAATCGAAAGATCAACGGTTGACCTCAGAAATTATTCTGAAACCCTTCAGCAGCTCTAATGAATCGTGCCTCATTCCCTTCACCATCTTATACCCACATGGTTCAGGATATGGTCTATGTGTGTCAGTCCCCACTAGGCTGACTACGTCACACCTAGCCCAAGTAACGTTCTCTCATCCTTTGGATTCTAATTACTCTCATGTATTTAAGAGACTCATACTCTGAACATGTCATGCTCTGGCCAGAGGCTTCGAGTAACAATCCGACGATAGGCCTTGGTTATACATCTCCTCGCAAGGAGTGGTGAATCCTTTGTAGGCTGTTCAAACATCTTCGGGCACTTCGGCTTATACCCAACCATCCTGGGTCCACACCTCCTTGGAGATGCTTGCTTAAGATGTTAAAGTATAAGTCTCCATGACCAAGATGACTTGAGCATCGCAAGTCAAAGGAACATCGCACTTAAGCTGCAGTAAGAACTTCACTGACATGTCAATATGTAGACTACCATGTGAAGTTTTACAGCCAGTCACTCCAATGAACTAGTTCCCTTAACTAGCATTCATGTTTATCTCTGGACATCCCAATGTCACCAGCCAGTGAGAATCAGCTGATTAGAGAATAACCCATGCTAGTCTCAACAGAATTGATAGTGTCCTTATTTATCAATTCATCGACTAGGGACAATTTCAATACTTCACAATTGCACATGTAGAGATAATCACTAGTTGTGAATTCATCACAAATTCTCTCATGCTGTGAATTGTATTGTGGACATTCAGTAAACGAGTTTAAGATCCCAATCAAATACATAGGCATGTATACTCAAATAGTGAATATTCATTTATTAAAATAAATGTTTACAATCATAAGGCGATTGCCTTAGGACACTTCTCTCATATTGCTAACAAACTCCCACTTGGCCTAATGCCAATCGCTACGGTATCCAATACCACAGGCTCTAACAAGACCCTCAAACTTACTTTGAGGCAAGGCCTTAGTTAAAGGATCCGCTAAATTCCTTTCAGTGGGAATTTTCTCAATTTGTATATCATTCCTACTTAAATCTCTCTGATCAGATGATAGCGGCGAAGCACATGTTTGGATCGCTGATGAGACCTTGGTTCCTTTGCTTGTGCAATAGCTCCATTGTTGTCGCAATAAACCGGTATTGCTTCATTAATGGTTGGAACCTCACCATGTTTTGAGATAAACTTCTTGATCCAGACTGCTTCCGTGGTAGAATCCGCTACGGTGTCTTGTTTGAAACTCTTCCAACTTATTGTGCCTCCATTTAAAGTAAATACGTATCCAGACTGAGATTTGGAGTCATCCTTATTTGTCTGGAAAATGACATCTGTATACCCACGTATTACCATATCTCCTTCTCCATATATTAGGAACACATCCTTAGTTCTTCTTAAGTACTTAAGGATTGTCTTGACAGCCGCCCAATGATCCATTCCTGGATCAGACTGGTATCTGCTCGTGACGCTTAGAGCATATGATACATCGGGCCTAATACATAACATAGCATACATGATAGATCCTATCGCGGATGCATAAGGAATCTTATTCATGCAAATCCTCTCGTCTTCTGTGCGCGGACACATAGACTTTGAAAGGTTGATCCCATGCCTGATGGGAAGGTAACCTTTCTTGGATTCCGACATGCTAAACCTTTTTAGCACTCGGTCTATATATGAAGACTGCGAAAGACAAAGCAACCGTTTTGATCTATCTCTATAGATTCTAATCCCAAGGATATAGGTTGCTTCTCCCAGGTCTTTCATGGAGAAAGTTTTGGACAACCAAATTTTAACCGACTGTAAGACTGATATATCGTTTCCTATAAGTAATATGTCAACGACATATAATACTAGGAATACGACTGCACTCCCACTAACCTTCTTGTACACACAAGGTTCGTCAGGATTTTGTGAGAAATCAAACTCTTTGATTGTCTCATCAAAACGGATGTTCCTGCTCCTGGATGCTTGCTTCAGTCTATATATGGATCATCGAAGCTTGCATACTTTGGTTTTATCAACCGATGTGAAACCTTCAGGTTGTATCATGTATACATCCTCAAGCAGGTTTCCATTAAGGAAAGCTGTTTTCATATCCATTTGCCATATCTCATAATCATAATGAGCTGCTATGGCTAGGAGCATCCGAATGGATTTAAGCATAGCTACTGGCGAATAGGTTTCGTCATAATCAATTCCTAGTTTCTGACGATATCCTTTTGCCACTAGTCTAGCCTTAAAGGTAACAACATTACCTTCCATGTCGATTTTCTTCTTGAAAACTCACTTTCACCCTATGGGCTTAATCCCTTCAGGTGGGTTAACCAAGTTCCATACTTGATTTTCGTACATGGAATCCATTTCCGGCTTCATGGCTTCAAGCCATTTTTCCCTTTCTGAACTTTTCAGAACATCTTCATAACTGATAGGTTCGTCATCGCTTATGAGTAACACGTCGTTCGATTCACTTATGAGAAATCCATATCTCTCTGGAATATTGCGTGTCCTATCAGACCTACGAAGAGGTGGTGTTGTTTTAGGTTCAACTGATAGCTCATCATTATGAGTTATTGGTTGTGGGTCTAGACTAGGTGTCTCTGTAATGTCTATTGGAGTTTCTTGAACTTCATCAAGTTCAATGCCACTCCCACTATTTTCTGGTAAAAGAAATTCTTTTTCCAGAAATACAGCATGCCTTGAAACAAACACCTCTTGTTCCAAGGGATGATAGAATTGGTAACCCTTTGTTTCCTTAGGGTATCCAATAAATAGACATTTATCTGATTTAGCATCCAATTTGTCTGATACAGTCGGCTTCACATAAGCAGGACAACCCCATATCTTAAGGTGAGTTAAGTGAGGTTTCTTATTATTCCATGTCTCATATGGAGTAGTAGAGACTACCTTGGTCGGGACTCTGTTTAGCAAGTAAACTGTAACACCCCGAATTTGTCAATATAAAATCATGACAATGTATGAAAATGGTTATAATGAAATGATATGAATTTCATGCAATCACATGCTATAAAATGTTATGAATGCATGAAATATTATATGCATGAAATATTATATTCATGAAATATTATTATCATGAAATATTAGCATGAAATATTATATTTATGAATATGGAATATTAAAAATATTATGAAATAATATTTTTGGGATATTATGAAATATTCTGAATTCATACAATATTATTCATATTATGAATTTCATGATGGGCTTGGTTTATTGGGCTTGGAAATGAATGGTGTTAAAAAGAAAGTGCAAAGTGGAGGAAGCAAGGATTGAACCTTAGACCTCCTAGTTGCACTCACCATGTCATAACCAAGGAACCAAGCAATATTTCATGTAGAAGGAGAAAGGAACATGCTTGTTAAGTGTGTAAGAGTGAAGAGACATGTTTCTTCACAAGAGGTGTATAAATAGGATAAAGAGAAGGAAGTTAGAGGAAGTTACTCATTTTTCTTCCTCCTTTCTTCTTCTTGCCGAAACCCACTTTCTCCCCTTTGCCATTTTCGAAACCAACACCTAAGGGTTCTAACCCTAGGGCAATTGCAAGGAAGGGAAGCCAAGTACCATTTCTTTCTACCAAGACCAAGGAATACTAGAGAGAAGATTTGGAAGAAAAGGATCTTTGCATACCCTCCAAGTGTAGGGTACCCTATAATTTAAGAGAAGGCGAAATTCCAGCGCTAGGATGTAAGAATCCTCTCGCCTGCAGTATAATAGTTTATGTATGATTTCCTTGTGTTCTTGTTTTGAGGAATGGGAGTTCTCCCTTATACAAACTTTCGGCCACCTCTAGTAAGGGGGTCCAAGAGAAGGTGTTTGATCACACCTTGATGCATGCTAGTACCTCTAGGGATTTTATACATATATGTGTTGTTTCTAAATTTTTGGAAGGACAAAAGTTAGGGTTTGGTACCCTACAAACTTTCGGCCACCACCCATTTATGGGCCTGGGTTGCTTCTTGATGCATGAGGATATCCCTAAGAACTTAGGGTATGAATTTAGGTTACTTTGCCATCATGTGTGATAACAAGAATTAGGGTTTTGGTGCCCTACCATTTTCGGCCAAGGGAAAAAAATTAGGGTTTTGGTGTGGCTTGCTACCTTATTGTGTTCCAATGATTAGAATGGTAGATAAAATGTTGTATATATATGTGTGTGGTTTTGTGAATGATGACTTGTCCAAAAAACCCTAGAAACCCCCCACTCTACCATTCGGCCATCCCTTGTAATTTAGGGTTAGTGGATGATAATCCCACTTTGAGATATAAACCTTGTTCAATTGGTAACATGAAAGGTACTTGAGGTGTTTGTAGAAATGTTTGAATGAATGCTTACTTGGAAAACCAACTCCTCTTTACTTGTGACTTTCGGCCAACCCTAGTCCTAGGGTTGGAAAGTACCTAATGAGACCATGAAGCATGCTACTACAGATGTGGTGTGAGTATAATGAATGTGACCTATCTTGTTAGGTATAAAAGCATGCCTTATAGCCCATGGGGCACTCTTATGACATGAATATGATGTGATTATGATGTGGTTGATAATATGCTTAAAAAGGGTTACTCTATTGAAACTGGGATCAAGAGCACCCGAATGCGTGGTGTGTCCCTAGGGGATCAAGAGCACCCGAATGCGTGGTGTGTCCCTTTGAGAAGTGATTAAAGAGTACCTTTAGGCATATACTTATATGAGTAATTGCATGATAAATTACTTTACTTTGGAAAGTTGTCTACCCGACTCGGAAGGGGGTCGTTAAACAAATCCAATGAGCATGTTAAGGTCATGGCATTGGTAGGACGGAAGGGTCCTGCTCTAATTAGATTGATGGCTCGCTACCCCAATTTATTAGGGAACGCGCATGATGATGTGGTACGACAACTGGGCCCTGGATGATGATATGTTATTTTGAAGTACTTACCATTATGGAACCTTTTTGAAAAGCATACTTTTCTCATCATGTGATCTTGTTCCGTAAAGTACTTAGAGATAAATTGCTATGATGTTTATGATGCTTTGATGAGATGCTTATGATGCTGATAACTCTATCTGATTATTGTGTACATGATATGATGTATTGATATGGATTTTGCGAGTAGGCCCGGATTCTTACTAAGCATGTTTTGCTTACTAGTTCCTGTTATTTTTCTTATGCTGCAGATAGCGGTAAGAAATACTCGAACTAAAGGAAGAGGCAGAGGGAAGATTGGAGGATGTGTGTGGTGATGGCTCGGGAAAGAACAAAGATTCTATCTACCTTGTTTTGTCTAGAATCTAAACTGCTTCCTATAATTACTATTGAAATTGTATTGCTATACTCTGAATGAGTGATGATCATGACAACTCTACTGTGATTGAGTTAGTAGTATGGAACATATGTTATACTAAATAATACTATCATTAATGTTTAAATATTGTAGAATGCATGCTAAGGAAAATACTAGGTAATTACTATTTTCTGTTTCTTATGAATGCTTCCTTTACATGTAACTAAGGCTAGATAACCTTTGCTATGTGCTTACTTGAGATTTCATGCTATAGTGTGTTAAATGCTTTCCATATTAGGTTGTAAATGCATGTAGATATAAATGAATTATTTGATTGGAAAACCTTGCTTGGTAATTTAGTGTTCAATAAGCATGCTTATTACTAGTTCATGTATTGTAACTGTTTTGTTTGGATATACATGTTTAATATGATTGCATGATATGAATGTGTGGACCCGTAACCCCGCCTTTAGGGTAGATATAAGGTCGGGCGTTACATAAACAGCTGTCTTAAGTGCATAGCCCCAAAAGGATTTTGGATGAGTTACATGATTCATCATAGACCTAACCATGTCCATCAAGGTTCGGTTGCGCCTCTCAGATACACCATTATGCTGTGGTGTATACGGCGGAGTCCATTGGGACAATATCCCATTGTCTCTAAGATAATCTTGAAACTCTTGACTTAAGTATTCACCACCCCGATCGGATCGAAGTATCTTAATACTTTTGCCAAGCTGTTTCTCTACTTCATTTCTGAACTCTTTGAATTTCTCAAAAGTTTCAGATTTGTGTTTCATCAAGAACACATACCCGAATCGTGAGTGATCATCGATAAAGGTAATGAAGTAGCTATAGCCTCCTTGTGCAAGAGTTGACATTGGTCCACATACATCAGTATGTATTAGACCAAGAAATTCTCCCACTGGATTACCTTTTTCGAAAAAGGGTAATTTGGTCATCTTGCCTTTTAAGCATGATTCGCATGTATCAAATGAACCGGGTTCAAATGATTCTAAAATTCCACATCGGTGTAATTTGGTCATGCGTTTCTTACTTACATGGCCAAGACGACAATGCCACGTGTAGGAGTCTATTTGATTATCTATTCGAGCACGTTTGTTGCTAACTTCGATATTGAAAACGTCACTGGATAAATCTAACGTGTAGATGCCATTGTACAAAGTTCCAGTCCCATAAAGATCGCCATTTAAAGTTATGTAACAACAATTGTTACAAAAAGTTAAATGATGACCCTTTTCATTCAAACATGAAATAGATACAATGTTCTTTATTAATGAAGGAACAAAATAACAATTATCCAATTCTAAGACACGTCCAGTAGGGAGCTTTAGCCAATATGTTCCGATGGCAACAACAGCAATCTTTGCTCCATTTCTAACTCGGAAATTCGCTTCTCCCTTGACGAGTCTTCTTCTATTCCTTAGCCCTTGTATGTCATTACATATATGTGAGCTACACCCAGTATCAAGTACCCAGGTGTACGAGGTAATAGAGTGACATTCAATAACGAAGATGCCTGAAGAGGATGGGACATCGATTGCCTTCTTCTTCAAGGACTCAAGATAAACCTTGCAGTTTCTTCGCCAGTGGCCCTCCTTGCCACAGTGATGGCAAGTGCCTTTTGGTGCCTTTTCAATCCTTTTGTCCTTAGTTAACTTATTGGTGTCCAAAATGGAACGCAAATTCTGAGAAGACATGATCGAGTGATTATCCTAGAAATACAAATTGAGCTTATGTGAGAAGAATGATAAAGAATGCATCAATATACATTAATTAAATCCTATTTATTTTTCGAATTGAATAACCCTTTTTATCAATTCGGGAGATCGTAGGAGCATCTCCAAATAGGTTGATATCCAACCATAGATAAGAACAACCATGGCTGTGGCCATCAAGTTATTCTTAGCTATGAAGGTAGGTAATTATACCGATTACACATCACATATATGTAACTATCACTTTATGCTATCAACTAATTGAATGTTTGCTTAAATCCACTAGTACAAAAAAGACCTTTAACAACGGCTTTTAACACCGGTTGTATTAAAATCGGTGTTAAAAAAAAAGGCGGTAGCATTTTTGTAATTATTTGAACTTTAAAATACTTTTAACACCGGTTCTTTTAACAACCGGTGTTAAAAATATATTTAACTACGGTTTTATAAATAACCGGGGTCATATGTTATAATTATTTGAACTTTAAAATACTTTTAACACCGGTTCTTTTAACAACCGGTGTTAAAAATATATTTGACTATGGTTTTGTAAATAACCGTGGTCATATGTTTTTCGCGCACATGCCTTGTTCTTAATTAAGTCATACATGTCAATTATGAAAGATCTCCCCGTGCCCTAGCCTCGCCGAATCTTCCCCTCTCCGCTCGACGCCGCAGCTCGCCTCACGGGATCGCGCCAAGGTCGACCTCCGCGGCTAGGAGCTCTCATCATCGGTGAACCTCCCATCTCGTTTGTCTTCGCCTTCCTTTCATTGCTGCAGTGCGACCCCTCCCCTGTGCGGGTTCTTTCCTCACCGTGCGCCGACGCCACCTCTAGTCTTCCTCTTCTCCACTCGATTTGTTTGGCGACTGCGCCTCCTTCCACTGTAGAGCTCTCTTTCCCGAATCCCGAACAGTTCCTCCGGCATAGCCTGTTGGCAATGGATTTGATCGGAGTTTGATCGAAGCAAGGAGACTGAGGTAAGGGTTCATTGTTTAGGGTTTGATACTTGGAATTTAATCAGTAGCGTTGAGTTGTGTTTCGGTTTTGGAATGGTGGGCTAGCAATCAAGTTTGATTTTCTTTGTATACGAGGGAAATTTGTTTCTTCTGCCATGGGTTATTGGTTTGGGATGGGCTGAGATGGCAATTAGGACTTTGAGTTTATTCTGGGATAAAAACTCTGTTTTGGATTGATGAGTAGTTCATGTGATTCTTTTGTTTTTGGGTTGTCACGCGAGGGTTATTTTGTGTGCCAAAAGCTTAAGGGCTGTCGGGTGTTAATGGGATGAGTGAGGTGTTTATTTGGGACAGCTTGGACATCTTTGTTGTAGCTATGTGTAAATTGGAACTTATTGCAAAGGGATGGTCCCTTTCCCTGCTGCGAACAAAGTTTAGTGAAGCTTAGGTTAAATTAGGGGTTAGATTCTAAATAGGGGTAGTAATTAGTTTAGCTATTTGATTAATCATTTAAAAAGCTAAATCTTATCTTGGATACAGGGCGCTAGCTGATTACAGATTATTTTGTATAGGAGGTTAATGCTTTGTAGTTTTGAAAATGGTCATTGGTACTAACATCACTGAGAAACTCCTAAAAATTAGATCTGAATCAAAATAGAGATTGTGCTAATCTTGGTTGCATTCTTAGGGAAATTTATGAAAAAAAAAGAATCTGAATATATTAGCTTTTCTTAATTGTATGGCGTGATCCTCACTATCTTAGCTGAATTGTTTTAGGAAATATGGACAATATCTAGATGGTCTCATGTCTAATTACTTGTAATGACAATATAGCACCGTAATATTCTCTACATTACTAGAATAAGAAGTCATGTTTGTTGCAATTACATGGGATCATCTTCATAAGGTTAAGATACTTTTTATGTTGGGTGCCAACATTTTTCCAACTCGGCTTGAGACTCTAATAATAGTTATATTTCCATAACTTATTGATACAATTCTATTTGAGTGTCGAAAAGTTGTCAATGTTTCAAAATCTTCTGATTTTATAAATGGTAACTATTTTTTTTCAAAAAGATTATAATAAAGCTAATGGTGTGATAACAAGACCAGGCACTAGTATTCATAAACTTCATTTATGCATCATTGAAGCCATCTTGATCTTTACTTGAATGTCTTTTCATTTGTGATTCATACTAGGTATTCATAAACTTTTTGATAACTTAATTTTTTTCTATTTATGTACCAATGCTAAGTCTTCCTAATCATTGATTTTGATTTTTATGTTTTTTTATATTCAATGTGTTAACTCAAACGTAACTGCAATGTACGGTAATTGTCTCCTAACTTATCCAATTGAAGAATCTTGCGTTCTTATCTTAATGGCCTTATTTTGATAGAGTTATCAATGCTGCAAATCTTGGAGGACAACTGGGCGATGGTCTAGGCAATTTTTCTTCAATAATTACAATGTCAGTCATAGTTGGTTGAATTTCATTTTTCTGTTAGCATGACAAACTATAGTCTCATTCTCCAATTCATTCAGTTCATTTCTCAAAGCTCAAGCCATCACCTAGAATTTGTGTATTGACTATTGTTTGCTTGCTACTTTCGGTTGTAGAGATCTGAGTAACAACAACATTGGTGGAGGCATACCAGGAAATCTTCCTCTCACCCTGCGCACATTGTATGTTTTAAATGATAATATGTGTCTAACATTTCTTGTTTCCATAGATTGCTCTTGTTCTGTGATGATCTGCATGATTTGCCTTGGGAGAGTTTTCTTTCATCTAATCAATTCACAGGCAGCATTCCAGATTCCTTATCATAGTTAACCCTTCTGACAGACATGTAATGTGTTGTTTGGTTTTACACAATTGATCATGTGTTTCGCTTGTTAATCTCAATTTCATTGGTGGCCTTTGTGCTGTTCAGGTCAATTAATAACAAATAAATTGAGTGGTGATCTGCCAGATGCCTTTAGCTCTCTCACTGGTCTAATAAACTTGTGGGTTGGGTTTTGTATTTCACTAGATATTCATGTTTTCTGCTTATCCTTTATTATTAATGAGTAACATGTCCATTTTCAAGCAGGGATCTTTCTTTCAATAATCTCAGTGGTCCATTACCAGCCTCAATGGGAAATTTATCATCTTTGACTACATTGTGAGTCTCATTTGAATGCATAAGATTATTTCTCTTAACCCTTTCGAGAGTAATATAAATATGATGATTACTTTTTTGTAGTCACGTGCAGAGTAATCAGCTCTCTGGCCTACTAAATGTGTTGGAAGATCTTCCTCTCAAACTGAAGAAAATCTCCGGCCTCCTGAACCAGTTTTAAGCTCAAACTGCCGCTGGAGGAGTGAAAGAGAGAATGGCGTAAAGCCGGGTACAATTGGAGCACTGGGGTGCATGGTGTGGGTTTCAAGTAACTACAAAATCAACTTGTACAGGGATGCAATCCTTCAGCTAAAGTGCAGATGTGTTCTTAGGTGCCTTCCACACCTAAATTT
The DNA here is from genome assembly GCA_024364735.1 of Boesenbergia rotunda. NCBI lineage: Eukaryota > Viridiplantae > Streptophyta > Magnoliopsida > Zingiberales > Zingiberaceae > Boesenbergia > Boesenbergia rotunda. Next base: position 403,273 of record JAGFNQ010000264.1, on the reverse strand, counting down.
CCATCTGTTCCTTGTTTAACTTGTGCATTCTGAGAGAAGCCATCGATATATCATCTTTGTTATAGATTGTATCCATTGAAGTTCGTTGTAGACATTAAGCTAACACTTGAGATGGTGTTCATCGTCCTTTCACGAAACTTGAGAATGTAGTTTTTTCACAAGTTTTATTATAGACAGAATTTTGTTTCGTCTCATTAATTATATTGGTGGCAAAAGGCTAATCGCTCGTCCTCAAAAATAAATATGAAATTTATATAAAAAATTAAGACTTTTGACACCGGTTGTTTCTAGAACCGGTGTTAAAACATCATTTTTAACACCGGTTGTTTCCAGAACCGGTGTTAAAAATGATGTTTTAACACCGGTTGTTTCCAGAACCGGTGTTAAAAATGATGTTTTAACACCGGTTGTTTCCAGAACTGGTGTTAATAATGATGTTTGAACGCCGGTTATTTAAAATAACCGGTGTCTAAAATGGCTTTCCAGTCTCATAATTAAACTTTTAACAACGGTTATTAACCGGTGTTAAATCTATATATCACACCGATTTGTTAACCGGTGTTAAAAGTCTATACTTACAATGCTGGCTGGATCAACACCGGTTCCGGAACCGGTGTTAAAAGTCAAAAATAACCGGTGTTAAAAGCCTTTTTTCCACTAGTGATCATTGGGTTGTTAACTCATTAACAAGTATGTAACATTATACATAGCACCCAACTGCACCTCTCTTTACATCGACCTTGGCTGTGCCACAACAAATCGATGCTCCAAGCTTAAGGCTGACCGATTAATCAAGAAATAGTTTTAATATGGTTGGAGCTCATTCAACCGTTTAGTCAGGCTTGGATGTGTCCAACAACCAAAACTAAGGATTGACCTCTGACTCCAACTATATTAATCATAAACTAATTCCATGGTTTGAACATGTTGAGGTTCAAGCCGGGCATGGATGTGTCCATCAACCCAAATGAGAAACAAAACTCCGGTTCTAACCATATTAATAGAAGGTGTTGGCCTTATTATTTTGTAAGGGGTTTTGGGTCTCATCCTTTCTTTTCTAAGCACATTCATGACATATAATTATGTCATGTACTAACGATTTCCTTAATAAAGTATGTATGTGACTTAATTTATCAAGTCTCATTTATTGAATTAGGAACCGGATTTCCTAATTCTAATTTCATACTTTATTCAAGGAATTGTTTTGGGAAACAATTTCCTAAATTGTCATAATCAATTTCGGAAATAATATGTTTAAGACTTTGATTTCTCTAAATCAAATCTTATTAAATTAAGAGAGAGATTCCCTTAATTCAACCACATATTATTTTCATGAAAATCTTATTTAATAAAACTCTATAGGAAACTATTTTCCTAATTAATTTTGGAGACAATAATATGTAAGAGCATCACCTCATAAATCAAATAAGAAAATTATCGTTTGAGAATCACCTCAAAATTTCCAAGATTTGATTACATATTTTATTTATGGATTTATTAATTTCAACAAATTATTTTCTTTGGGTGGCTCCCCGAGGCTCAGATACTAAAAAAAAAAGAAATTTGTTGTAAATCTAATTTGGTCCGCTCTCCGAGGCGTAACCAAATTAAACATGACAATTTTATTCAAAATAGGAAATTAAATTACAACAACTAACTTTAAATTGGACGGCTCCCCGAGGCTCAATCCAAAATAAAAAATTTTGTTAATAATTTAAAACCAATTCGAATTTAATTGTCAATTAATAATCCATAAATTTGTCTAGACTTTCTTGAAAAAAAGTGCCGAAAATTGGGAGATTTCATAATAGGTTTTCAGAATAATTGTAAGTTTCTGGTACTAAGAAAACTTACATATTTCCAAAATTGGAAAATTTCCAAAATAGGAAATTTCCAAAATTAGCAAGTTTCCAAAAATGGGATGTTTTTACAATTATCATAAAATTTCAGAAACTAGGATATTTCAAAAGTTTGTGAAATTTCATGAGGATTTCCAAACTTTGAAATTCCTAAATCTAAAATTTATAATAATTGGAAAGTTTGCATAATTGGAAAATTTTCCAAAATTGAGATCATGACAAAGTTATCCGCAAAACAATTATATGATTATGTCGAACACTAACCGGCTCTGATACCACTGTTGGGACTGGGTGCATGTTGACATGGATACGTGTTCGTAATTTAAAAAAATAATTACATGCAGCGGAAGAATTAGCATAAATAATTTCTCAAATTATTTTAACCACGTATCTAGCATGCAACCTTATGATGTGTGGACATGATCATAAATTAAAATTTTATAGAAAGTAAACTAATTTCCTCAATACCTCGCGTAACTCGAAGTAAGGGATGAGATCCAACCGTAGCGTCCCTTGGAAGCTCCGCCTCTATTCGCGTCCACGCCGAGTTCTCTTCAGGATGACTTCGCAAAGCCACGAGTTTCGTGCCGACATGAACTACTAGATTCTCCAAAGGCACAACTAGAATATCAAGAGAGAGAGATGGAAACTAACCACCAAGTAACGGAATCAAGATTCCGGGGAAAAGAAGGAAGGAGTCGCGACCCGCTTCTTCTTCTTCTTCGGCGCCTTCTTGGTGGAGTTGGCTCACGGCAACCCTAGAGAAGATCTCTAGGGCCGGTGCCCACTTGGGAGGGAGAGGGAGAGAAGGAGAGGAAAAGAGGCTAGGCAAGAATCCTTGATCCCTTGAATTAATTTCCAAGCCTTGCCTATGCACCTTTATCTGGTAGCCTCTCCATTGCCATGTCTCCCCTTTAACGGAATAAATTTTCATAAGAAATTTATCTTATAAATTTTCTTATGAATTATTCCGTTATGCCAAGTTTTATTATAACTAACTTTATAATAAAACAAACACATCTCCCCTTTTATTATGGAATAAAATTTCACAAAAATTTATTATATAAATTTTTCTTATCATGGAAAAATCAATTCATAATTGATTTTATAAAATAAAATAAACCAATCCATGGTTCATTTTAATTTCCATAAAAAGAATAAATTTATTATATAAATTTTTCTCATCATGAAAAAATCAATTCATAATTGATTTTATAAAATAAAATAAACCAATCCATGGTTCATTTTAATTTCCATAAAAAGAATAAATTTATTATATAAAATTTTCATATCATGGAAAAATCAATTCATAATTGATTTTATAAAATAAAATAAACCAATCCATGGTTCATTTTAAATTCCATAAAAAGAATAAATTTATTATATAAATTTTTCTTATCATGGAAAAATCAATTCATAATTGATTTTATAAAATAAAATAAACCAATCCAAGGTTTATTTTAATTTTCATGAAAATAAATCTCTTTATATAAATTTCTTTATATAAATTTCTTTAAATAAATTTATTTATCCATAATTTTATAAATCAAATCGCGCTTGATTTATTTTATAATTTAAACCAAATAATTTGGTTTCCCTCCTTTATTGTGGCCGGCCAAACACCCTCTTTGGCCGGCCGCACCAAGCCAAACCCTTGCGAATTAAACTCATTTAATTCGTCCAATAAGCCTTGAAAAGACTTAGCCATTTTAAGCTTCCGATGCGCCTCTGATAAATTCAGATTCGACATATTTCTCTTGATTGGAAAATCCAATTTTCAACTCATTTTAAATCCCTCGGATTACTCGTAGTGCGTGTGACTAAATAGGCTTTCGATTTATGTTGGCCGTCTATAATTCATCAATTATAGAACGATCATGAGTGGCACCTAGTAGTACATCATGATCCCCAATTAATCGAAAGATCAACGGTTGACCTCAGAAATTATTCTGAAACCCTTCAGCAACTCTAATGAATCGTGCCTCATTCCCTTCACCATCTTATACCCACTTGGTTCAGGACATGGTCTATGTGTGTCAGTCCCCTCTAGGCTGACTACGTCACACCTAGCCCAAGTAACGTTCTCTCGTCCTTTGGATTCTAATTACTCTCATGTATTTAAGAGACTCATACTCTGAACATGTCATGCTCTGGCCAGAGGCATTGAGTAATAATCCGACGATAGGCCTTGGGTATACATCTCCTCGCAAGGAGTGGTGAATCCTTTGTAGGCTGTTCAAACATCTTCGGGCACTTCGGCTTATACCCAACCATCCTGGGTCCACACCTCCTTGGAGATGCTTGCTTAAGATGTTAAAGTATAAGTCTCCATGACCAAGATGACTTGAACACCGCAAGTCAAAGGAACATCGCACTTAAGCCGCAGTAAGAACTTCATTGACATATCTATATAGATAACCATATGAAGTCTTACAGCTAGTCACTCCAATGAACTAGTTCCCTTAACTAGCATTCATGTTTATCTCCGGACATCCCAATGTCACCAGCCAGTGAGAATCAGCTGATTAGAGAATAACCTATGCTAGTCTCAACAGAATTGATAGTGTCCTTATTTATCAATTCATCGACTAGGGACAATTTCAATACTTCACAATTGCACATGTAGAGATAATCACTAGTTATGAATTCATCACAAATTCTCTCATGCTGTGAATTGTATTGTGGACATTCAGTAAATGAGTTTAAGATCCCAATCAAATACATAGACATGTATACTCAAATAGTGAATATTCATTTATTAAAATAAATGTTTACAATCATAAGGCGATTGCCTTAGGACACTTCTGTCATATTACTATCATAAACATCATCTTAGTTCATAAAGCTTGCATGATCATGGTACATAAGGTAAGCATGCATTTCATACACAGTACATGTCACTTAGCATACATAATCATAGTATCTATTATAAGCGTGCATGGGTAGGATTCATATGAACATGATACATACTACCTAGGTTCATGACACTCAGCATAGAACATGCATAAGTCTACTTAACCATATATCTATCATAGGCGTTTAACTTAAAATATGCATCATTTTACACAAACATGAGACCTTCTTCATAACACATGTGTTCATGGCTTAGAACTTAAAACATTTATGAAGGAAACCTACTAAACATGGTATCTAACATAAACATACAAAATCATGAAGCATAACACTTAAGGTTAGGGTTTTAGGTAATATAAAATTCATACCACATGCTTGAACCTATATATATACATCATAATAAGCCATAAACAAGTATTCTTGAAATCCTAACTCAACCTAAACCCTAATTGGGGTGCTTGGCCGAATGTTGGAAGAAGAAGAATCCTAACACATGAGATACCATAAGTGAAGAAAAACTCATACATTACATACTATGCCATAGGAAGCCATTAGAACCCATGATTAGGGATAACCCTAAGTTTTAGCCCTATCCATTGACCTTGGCTGAGGCCCTATAGGGTCCCAAGTACATGGGAAAAATTCATACAATTCCCAATTTACATCTAATACTTTACATACAACACCATAGGAAACCATTAGAACCTTTGCTTGGAGTTAGCCCTAACTCCTTGCCCTATAACCTAACTTGGCCGAAACTTACAAGGGTCTTGAGGCATGTAAAAATTCACATAAATCACCATTAACATCCCTTGCATCATGAGAAAACATAAGAAATATTATTAGAGAGTTAGATCCAATCCTAGCCATGGAAACATGTTGGTGGCCGAAACATGTATAGGGCTTTAGGGTGCTACAAAATTTCCCCAAGTCATAATTTATCCTTTATTTATCATAAGAAAATATTAGGGAGCATGAGTGAGGGTTTACATCATCCCCAAACCTAAATACAAGCTTGGACGAAACCCTAGAACCCAAATCTCATGATTTTCTCAACATAAATCCTAAACACAAACTTAAATCATGATGGACATCAAGGAAAACAATTATACCACAGGTGAGGGAGTCATACCCTTGTTATCTTGGTTTTAGACCTTAAATGGGGAAGAGGATGAAGACTTTCTTGACCTTAGATCACTCCTAGTCCTTGTAGTCATGTAGGAAGCCCTTGGATCTTGAAGAAGAAGTCTTCTTGTGAAGCTTCTCCAAGGAGAAAACCCCTTGTGGGTTTCGGCTAGAAGGAGGAAGGAGAGGAAGAGAAAGAGCTTTGGTGGAAGAAGAAAACAAGTAACTTAAGTGCTAAGTTGTCTCTTCCCTTCCCCTCTCTTTTATACTAAATGTAGGGGGCAAGTGAAGGGACATGGTGCCTCTTGTCATGGTGACCTTCACTTCCTTAAACCTTAACTAAAAATCCTCTTCATTCTCTAATAGCATCCCTTGTTAGGTGAATTG